>VMDO01012815.1:0-21872 GCA_007922755.1 Pedetes capensis
TCGGGGCCCCTGGGCTTGATCTCGCCGGCTTGCTAGATGGTCTTGCTGGAGTAGGGAGCGCTGGTCCAGGTGATGAGGTTCAGGAGATGGTCAGAGAGGTCAGGATCAAAGGAGTGATATGGGGTCCAGGAGCCCTGCTTTTATAGGGTCCTGGAGGGGTCACATGGTGGGGTTCAGCCAATCGGGGCACACAGCTGGCCGGTACAGTGGGCAAACAGACATAACTGCCAAGTAGAGACAGTTATTACCTGCAAGGTGGTGAGGGGAGCCAATCAAAATTATGATGGTTGAGGCTGGTCAAGCTGGCCAGGGGCCATCTTTGCTCACTCGATGGGAGGGGCTGTTTTGAGTGAGTGGGATGTGCCCTGGGGTCAACTAGGGGTCAGCCCCTCAAACTGTCATGAGGGACCCTAGCTGGGAAATATTATTTTAAAAATCCCCAACATCTGTGGAGCCTGTTTCTCCATGGTTTTTAGCTCTCGTGTCACCTCTTTTTTGATGCCTGATGCTCTTCTTCTCTTTCTCTCTTTGGAATAGAGTCTCTTCTTTGTTACTCTGACTCTTCATTCACAGAGTCACACAGAGAAATCCCCATCTTACCTTGGAAATTCCTATAGTTATTCTTTATTGTTAATATTAGCAGTTGTTGTTGTTAGGTGCCGTCGAGTTGGTATCCAACTCATAGTGACCCTCATAGGGTTTTCAATGGCTGACCGTTTTGGGATTGACTTGGGAGTGGTTTGCCAGGTCCTTCTCCCATCTTTGTGGTGCTGGGAATTGAACTTGGGACCTCAGAAACTACAGGGCAGCGCTCTACCAACTGAGCTAAATCCCAGCCCCAATATTAGCAGTTGTTGTTAGGTGCCGTCGAGTCAGTATCCGACTCATAGCGACCCTCATAGGGTTTTCAATGGCTGACTGTTTCGGGATTGCCTTGGGAGTGGGTTGCCAGGTCCTGCTCCAATTTTTGCGGTGCTGGGAATTGAACTCAGGACCTCAGAGACTGCAGCACAGCGCTGTACCAACTGAGCTAAATCCCAGCCCTAATATTAACAGAGTAAGTTTTATTTTGGAAATTTAGCTTTGTTCAAACTTCATATATTTTTAGTGATTAAAGAGTTTAAAATGCATTAACTACTGTATTTATTTTCTTTTTAAGAATATTTGAACATTTTATTATGGCAATTTAAAAATTTACCTTTAATTGATCCATAATTATTGTTCATATTTGTTGGGTATCATGTGATGTTTTAATATATCTTATGCAATGTTCAGATTGATAACACCTAGCTTCTCAAATATTTTTCATTGCTTTGTGCCTTGGTGTTGTGCCTCCTGCTTGTAATATAGTTTACATTCCTCCATGTGTCTGTCAGTTTGTCATGCTGTGGGGGCTTGTGTTTTGCTGTGATGCTGAAAGCTATGCCACTGGTATTTTAGATACCAGCATGACCACATACTGTGGACAAGTTTCAGCTGAGCTTATAGACTAAGACAGACTAGGGAGAAGAACTTGCCAGCCCACTCCTGAAACAATTAGTCTCTGAAAGCTCTATGAATAGCAGAGAAACACTGTCAAATACAGTGCTGGATAATGAGCCCTCCAGGTGGGAAGACATTCAAGAAACCACTGGGGAAGAGTTGCTCCTCAAAGTAGAGTTGACTTTAATGACTAGAATGGGGTAAAACTCCTGGGACCTCCTCCTTTTGCTGATGTGGCATGACTCAAAATGAAAAGAAACAGTGACTGCAACATTGGGCTCAAACATAAAAAGATAATGTGTGTGGCACTGTCGGGTAGTGTTTTGTTCTATTGTACATAGGGTTGCTATGAGTCAGATCTAACTTGACAGCACTCAGCACCACCACATGAAAAGTATGGGAGTAATGCATATGTTAAAGACTTTGATTTAGGGTTTGATTTGTTGTATACCATAAATTTATACAGTTTTACTTGTCAAGTAAGAATAAAAACAAAAAAACAAATTTTCTTACCTGACTAATCAGCTTTCTTTTTCCTTAGAACTTAAAGTTTAATTCATTCATCAGCAGTGTGATATTGATGACAAAATGTAAATCTCATAGCGATTTTTTGTTTTGCTTTTGAGATTATTGAATGTTTGATAAGCATTCCTTTTGTTAAAAAAATGAATTGGAGTTAACAGTACAATAATTCCTTTAAAAACTTTCTATATTCAACCAAAATTTACTGGCAAAGAACAAAACAAAACAAAATCAATAAATTATTCTATTTATTTTACTGGTGTTTTTTAAACTGTCAGTGATTCATAACATTTGTACATATATTACTAATGTTTTTAGCAACTATATCTATGGCACCTTTTGTAGAGTCTACTTTGGAAAGTTAAGTATTTCATTATATATCTGAAATTAATCAATATGTGAAACATTAGTTTAAAATTCTATTAAGTTTGGATTTTTTATATAGTCTAACAGAGCACTGTCTATTGTGATAGAAACTTTTTTTGAATCTCACTGAAATTCTTTGAGAGATAGAGAAGACTGAAAAATATCTTCCATAAGTTTATGCATTCCATGTATATATTTAACCATAAATCAATAGTATTTCTTTGCAGATTTGTAAATCTTTTGAAATGAAATGTAACTTAAGTATTAGTTGTTGTTGTTGTTGTTGTTGTTAGGTGCCATCGAGTCAGTATCCGACTCATAGTGACCCTCATAGGGTTTTCAATGGCTGACTGTTTCAAGGCAATATTAATTTTATGTTGCATAACTCAAGTCATTTAAATCTAAAGAAAAGTAATTGTGATTTTTAGAAATTTGGAATAGTTGACCTTTGACATTATTTGCTTAATTGAAGAATTTCATTTTAAACACATACTTTTAAAATCCCATAATTTACCAAAGGTAGGACCCCATTACAGCTTTTCTTCACATAACCCATGGAGTTATAAATCATGCTGGAGCCAGTTGTTTTGCCATTATCAAAATGTGTTCAGAAATCTGAATGTAAACATGACACATCTGGTGTAGTATTGCACATTTTGGTTAGTTTTTCCCAAACTCCTGTCTTAGATACAGTTGCCTTCCTAGGTGAGGGTTGTCACCTCTGAAGGTTGTTTCTTCTGAAGTAGTCAGTTGGTCATGAACTTATTGGTCCAGGTAGCTACTGTGTGGTACATGATGGTGGCCAGTTCTCAGGCAATCAGGGAGGAAAACTACTCTCTTTTATGTTTACTTATATTTTTTGGTGCTAAAGTTTGATCTGTGAATTCTGAGCATGCACTCCACCCCTGAGCTGCATTCCCTACTATCATCATGATCTTTTTTTTTTTTTTTTTTTTTGGAGAGAGGAAGCAGGTTTTGAGTCTCCCTATGTAGCCCAGGCTGGCCTTGAACTCGTGATCCTCTAGGCTTGCGCCACTATCTTCTTTTTAGAATAAAAAATTATCCATTCTGATATTTTGAAAATACAAATATAATTGTAATATAATTAAAACAATAAATGCTTTAGATTAATCACATTTTATATAGAGTATTGTTAATTTGTGCTGTCTCTTGGAAATATTGAAAGAAATCCACTGCAATGTTATACTGGTGCTTAGAAAAAAAAAGTCATTCCAAATGAATCAGATTGTTAAGATCTGCCACATTGGTGATGATATTATGTATAATGTCAAAGGAAAAAAATTGTACCTGGCTCATTAAACTGGCAAGGAAGACTTTTTGTTTTGTGCTGGGGAAAATTTTTTTTCTGGGGAGGGGGTTTGAGACAGGGTCTTCCTATGTATTCCAGACTGACTTTGAACTCTCAATTCTCCTACCTCTACCTTCCAAGAGCTGGGATTATACATGAGTCAGTTTACCGTACTGTGGGAGCTTGTGTGTTGCTGTGATGCTAAAAGCTATACCACCAGTATTACAGAAACCAGCAGAGTCACCCATGGTGGACAGGTTTCAGTTGAACTTTTAGACTAAGATAGACTAGGGAGAATGATGTGACTAGCCCATTCTTGAAACAATTAGCCACTGAAAACCTTATGAATAGCAGAGAAACACTATCAGAAATAGTGCTGGAAAATGAGCATCCCCCTCCTCCCCCCAGTTGGAAGGCACTCAGAAGACAACTGGGGAAGAATTACCTCCTCAAAGTAGACTCAGTCTTAATGTGGGGAATGGAGTAAAGCCCCAGGGACCTCCATTTGCTGTTGTAGCATGACTCAAAATGAGAAGGAACAACTGTAAACATCTATTAATACTTGGAATGTGGAATGTACATAGTATGAGTCTAGGAAAATTAGAAATCATCAAAAGGGAAATGGACTGCATAAATATCAACACTGTAGGTATTAGTGAACTAAAATGGACCAGTATGGGCCATTTTGAATCAGATAATCATATGGTCTGCTATGCCAGGAATGACAATTAAAGAGAAATGGAGTTGCATCCATCATCATAAAAGACACCTCGAGATTTGTCCTGAAGTACAAGTATTCTGTCAGTGGTCTGCTATGCCAGGAATGACAATTAAAGAGAAATGGAGTTGCATCCATCATCATAAAAGACACCTCGAGATTTGTCCTGAAGTACAAGTATTCTGTCAGTGACAGAATAATATCCATCTACAAGGAAAACCAGTTAATATGACTATTATTCAAATTTATGCTCCCACCACTAAGGACACAAATGAAGAAAGGGAAGATTTCTACTAGCTTCTGCAATCTGAAATAGACCAAACATGCAATCAGGATGTACTGATAATTATTGGTGACTGGAATGCAAAAGTTGGAGACAAAGAAGAAGGCCCACTAGTGGAAAATATGGCCTTGGTGACAGAAACAATGTTGGAGATTGTATGATAGAATTGTGTCAGAACAACGACTTTTTTATTGCAAATATATTTTTTCCCCAACATAAATGGCATCTGTACACATGGAAGTCACCAGATGAACATACAGGAACCAAATTGACTACATTTGTGGAAAGACAGGACATACAGGAACCAAATATGGACATACAGGACATGTGGATATGTGGACATACAGGAACCAAATTGACTACATTTGTTGAAAGCGCCCCACATCAAATGTTAGAACAAGACCAGGTACTGATTGTGGATCAGACCATCAACTGCTCATATGCAGGTTCAAACTGAAGAAAATTAGAACAAGTATGCGAGAGGGAAGATATGACCTTGAGTATATCCCTTCTGAGTTAAGAGACTACGTCAAGATCAGGTTTAATGCATTAAATACTAATGATAGAAGACCAGATGAGTTGTGGCATGACATCGAAGACACCGTTCATGAGGGAAGCAAAAAGTTATTAAAAAGACAAGAAATAAAGAAAAGACCAAATTACACGTTAAAAGAGATACTGAAATTTGCCCTACTGACATTTGCCCTAGAATGTTGAGCAGCTCCAAAATAAAAGGAAGACATGATGAAATTAAGGAACTGAACAGAAGATTTCAAAGCGCAGCTTGAGAAGACAAAATCAAATATTACAATGACGTGAAAAAACCTAGAGACCGAAAACCAAAAGGAAAGAACATGCTCTGTTTTTTCAAGCTTAAAAAATTAAAGAAAAAATTCAAGCCTCGAGTGGCAATAGTAATGGATTCTACAGGGAAAATATTAAACGACAGAGGGAGCATCAAAGAATGATGAAAGAAGTACGCAGAGTCATTATACCAAAAAGAATTGGTGGATGATAAGCCATTTCAAGAGGTTGCATGTGATTAGGAAGCAATGGCACTGAAGGACAAAGTGGAAGCTGCCTTGAAGGAACTGGTGAAACCTAAGACTCCAGGAATTGATGGAATACCAATAGAGATGTTTCAGCACACGCAGCATTTGAAGTGTTAACTTGTTTATGCCAAGAGATTTGGAAAACAACTACCTGGCCAACTGAATGGAAAATATCCATATCTGTGCTTCTATCAAAGAAACGGGATCCAACTGAATGCATAAATTATCGAATGATACCATTATTATCACACACAAATAAAATTTTGCTAATGATCATTCAAAAGTGACTGCAGTAGTATATTGGCAGGGAACTGGTAGAAATTCAAGCTGGATTGAGAAGAGAGTGTGGAACCAGGGAATCCTTGCTGATGGCAGATGGATATTAGCTGAAAGCAGAGAATATAGAATGATGTCTATGTTTTATTGACTATGCAAAGACATTTGACTGTGTGGATCACAGCAAATACGGATAACACTGTGAAGAATGGGAATACCATAGCACTTAACTGTATTTATGAGAAATTTGTATATGGACTAGGAGGCAGTCATTCAAACAGAACAAGGAAACACTGCTTGATTTAAAGTCAGGAAAGGTGTCTGCCAGGGCTGTGTCCTTTCACTGTACTTCTTCAATCTCTATGCTGAGGAAGTAATCCAAGAATCTGGACTTTATGAAGAAGAAAGCAGCATCATGATTGGAGGAAGACTCATTAACAACCTTCGTTATGCAGGTGACATAACTCTGCTTGCTGAAACTGAAGCAGATTTGAAACATCTACTGATGAAAATCAAAGAACAGAGTCTTAAGTATGGATTGTGCCTTAATATCAAGAAAACAAAAATCCTTACAACTGGCTTAGTAAGCAATTTGATGATAAATGGAGAAAAGATTGAGGTTGTTCATAATTTTGCTTTACTTGGTTCAACAATCAATACCCACAGAAGCAACAGTCAAGAAATCAAAAAGATGCATTACAAAAGATCTCTAAAGTGTTGAAAAGTAAAAATGTCACATTGAAGATGAAGATGCGCCTGATCATGCCATGGTATTTTCAGTTGCATCAAATGTTTATGAAAGCTGGATGTTGAGTGAGGGAGATAGGAGAATTGGTGCTTTTGAATTATGGTGCTGGAGACACATATTGAATATATCATGGGCTACAAAAAGAACCAACAAATCTGTCCTAGAAGGGCAACCACAATACTCCCTGGAAGCAAGGGTGACTGTATCTTTTGTATTTTAGACAGGTTGTCAGGAGGGACCAATCCCTGCAGAAGGACATCATATTTGGAAGAGTGGCATGTCAATGAACAAAAGGAAGACCCTCAACTGGATGGATTGACAGAGTGTCTGCAATAATGGGCTTAATCATAAAAAAGATAGTGTGCCTGGCACAGTATAGGTACGTGTTTTGTTCTTTTGTACATGTTGTTGTTGTTAGGTGCCCTCGAGTCAGTATCCGACTCATAGTGACCCTCACAGGGTTTTCAATGGCTGACTGTTCCGGGATTGCCTTGGGAGTGGATTGCTAGGTCCTTCTCCCATTTTTGCAGTGCTGGGAATCGAACTCAGGACCTCAGAGACTGCAGTGCAGCACTCTATCAACTGAGCTAAATCCCAGCCCCTTTTGTACATAGGGTTGCAATGAGTTGGACTTGACTGGATGGCACCTAGCAACAGCAACCACAGCCACCATGCCCTGCTTTGTGCTGGAGAATTTAACACAGGGACTTGTTCTTGCTAAGCACTAGCTCTACAACTGATCTACATTCCCAGCCCCAGGCAAGGAAAACTTAAGACCATTGCAGTAGGAGAGAGAGATTGGATTCCACTCCCAGTTCTGTTAGTGGCAGCTAGAGAGAAGCTGCTGGCTATAGCCTGAGCTTCACCCTTTTCACCCACTTAGGGACTTTGACTTAGGTGTAGCTGGAATCATATGCTACAAAAAAGAATTTCAGGATTGCCTGGATATGCAAAGTTGGTTTATTGATGAAGAGATAATAAATGCTTTGGATTTAAGTGTGGGTGTTGCAATGTTCTTAAGTATCTTATTATTAGCTATAAATACTGTTGTAGAAAATTTAGATCAAAAGTTAAGATGTCATAATGTTTGCTTAAAATGTAATTACTAGTACTTAATGTTCCTTGTTTAAAACTTACACGTTCCATCCTGAGAGTCACTTCCTGACTCCTTGCTTCTTATCTGCCTGTCTCCACCCCATTAGCCACTTCCCGATTTCTTGTTGTTGTTGTTGTTGTTAGGTACCGTGGAGTCATGTTTGACTCATAGAGTTTTCAATGGCTGGTTGTTTCAGGACTGCCTCGGGAGTGGATTGCCACATCCTTCTCCCATTTTTTGCAGTGCTGGAAATTGAACCTGCAACCTCAGGGACTGCAGAGCAGGCACTCTGCCAACTGAGCTAAATCCCATCCCCCCTCCCAATTTCTTACAATTGTTAAACTCAGCCTACTGAGTATACTCTCCACCCTGTTAACCGCTTCCCAATTTCTTACAACTGCTAAACTCAACCTATTGAGTATACTCTCCACTCTGTTAGCCACTTTCCTATTTCTTGGATCATGCAGACGTTACCTGCCTATTTCCATGGTAACTATCTTAATTCAGTTAAAGTCTTGCCTAACCCACCTGCAGATGGTCACGTACGTAGGTTGTGCACATGTGGTTTCAGCTGACAATCCCCACCCTGTAAACTATATAACCCTGGGAGAACTAAAGTTCGGGTTCAGGCCTGAGAGGACTCGTTGCCTTGGGCTGACCTTGCTATATCAATAAATTTTCTATTTTACCCAACTCCTAAGTCTCTCGAAGTACTTTTGGTTTTCTCATGCCACTTCAATATGATTTTGTGGCTTTGAAGTTACATTGCTCAAAGGATATAATTTACAACCGGATTCAAAGATTAAACAAAGTTTAAAAATTAAGTAAAAATAGATGAATTTGTTTATTTATATCTTAAAGAATTTCCTTTTGTAAATGAAATTATAGGTGATTTATGAGGTGCATCATTCAGATTTAGGGATGATAAAGGAGTACCTAAAAGGTCAAGCAAACTTCATTCATTTGCAGTATTAACACTTGTGTTTGAGATATCTCTCAGAAAAAGAAAAACTAGCCTTATCTTTATGGGGAATGTGTTTTCTTTTTCTTTCCTTTTTTTTTTTTTTTCCCTGTGATACTTTGGGGTTGAACCCAGGGCCTTGCATGTGCTTTGTAAGTGCTCTACCACTGAACTGCACCACCAGCTCATTTTTTTTTTTTTTACTTTATTTTGAGACAGGGTCTTACTATGTTACTCAGGCTGCCTCTGGCCTGAAAATTTTCATCCTCTTGCCTCAGTCTTCTGAGTAACTGCGATTATAGGCATGTGTACCTGGCCCTATGGGCAACATTCACGGTGCATTTTCCCTCAGTTGTGTCAAAATTTTGACTCTCAGTCAGCTAGAAGCACAAACCGGATTTGGCGGGGTGGGTGTCCTTTCTTTTCTTTATCCCTTTCATTTTCCTTGTCTTTCTGTTGTGCTTCAGTACAATTGGGATTTATAGCCAAGTTGCAGAGTCATCAGGTTAGTTTATGGAAAATTAGCAGTGGTATTTGGATACATATCAAGGGGGGGTAGGAGGAGGAGCTTAGATATCAAGGGGAGAGGATGAAGAACTTGATTGCATAGTTAGGTTGGGGTGGAAATGAAAAACTGATTTGATAGCATTGCTGGAGGGATTCCCCATAAACTGGCTTAGCAAGATTCTTGCTAAAACTTACCTCAGCAGGCTAAGCACTAGTTTTTCAGAAGAGATCTCATAGGAGCCTAACTAAAGTTTGGTCAAGAGGGAGTCTTTGCCAGTAGTATTAAAAACCACAGTATCATATGTGATGTAAAAGTTAAGGCAAAATGTAATCCTACCAAAACAATAAAGTTGTATTTAATGGAAAAATATGCTGCTTTGGTTAAAATTTTGTTTAAATTAATTAAAATTCAAAAATTAAAAGTTTTGTTCCTCACTTCCTGTAGCTACATTAAAAATGACCAACAGCCACATGTGGCTTGTGGCTACATTCTCTACTACATACACCCTATACCTATAGAAATATTTAGCTTTGGGTGTTTTTACAAATGTTGAGGCAAGAGTACCACCTCTTTCCCTCCGGAGATTTGATATTTGAGTCTGAGAAGTAAACTGACAGGAGATAGATTAACAGGAAAACAGGAAAGAAAGTCATTAGGTGCGTGGGTACATCACAGGAGAATGAGTACTCCATAACCCATTGAGATTTAGCAGCTTACATACCCTTCCTTAAACTGGAGAAAGAAATGGCTGTAGGCAATTTTTGAGGAAGAGTAAATGATTTTTAGAGTTATTGCGTGGGCCTGAACAATAGTCGGTGGCCTGGGACAAAGTTCATCTGAGCTCTGGGTGTGGTGTTGACTTTCACTCTCTTCAGTGATAGGAGTTTATTCTTCCTTGGTTCAGGAAAAGACAGGGGGGAGAGAAGGTAATTGTATTCCATTTTCACCTATCCAGTAGGTAAGAGAATTTCTGAAAAAGTTCTTCTCTGCACTTTGGGGGATGAAAAATAAGGTCAGAGAGAGCTTGGTTCTGAGATTGTGTTGTAGTTCAAAGTACTTAGCAAGTAAAGCACCACACTTTGAGGTATCTATTTTGGAACCTTAACATAAGCATAATGGGATTATGGTGCAGGTGTTTCTGTTTAACTTGATTTTTTTGTTGACCATGTTTTGGAGTTCTATGTTAATATGTAGAAATTTGTTTCTTTAAAATATGGTGCTTGGAGTAGACCATGTTGTTGTTGTTAGGTGCTGTCGAGTTGGTCCGACTCATAGCAACCCTATGTACAACAGAATGAAACACTCTCCAACACTGTGCCATGCCCTGGACTATTGTCAGTGCTTCTCAGCTATTCATAGGGTTTTCAATGGTGGATTGTTCTGAGAGTGGATTGCGAGTCCTTCTTCCTAGCCTTTTCTTTTTTCTAGCCTGCAGCACCTGGTATTCCAAGGTGGTCTTCCATGTAAGGATTAATCAAGTCCACCCCTGCTTAACTTCTGAGATGAGGCGGGATTAGATGCTAGAGTGCTACAGCTGCAGACCCGGGTAGACTATAGCATGGATGTTCTCTATGAACTAGTTTTCCACTGGGATGTTTTTTGGATTGCTTTTGGATTTTGCATTCCACTCGAATGCTTCCAATACTATGCGAGTACGTAGAATGTTTCATAGCTCCTTATGCATATTTGAGCATTTTTGTAAGTTAGATTCTGAGAAGTAAAATTAGCACAATCTTAGGTTTTTAACTCATGTAAAACACTGAGATACTCCCAGATCACCACCCCAGAATGTCATTTTATACTCTTATCAATAGTACTGAAGAGTAGGTTTTAAAATTTTTTTTCCAGTCTATGGATGAAAATCATTTTTAGTATATATTTCCTTGATAATTAGTGAGTTTGAAATGTTTTCATATTTTTATTAGTATTTATTACTTGACAATACTTCTGTTTCTTCCAAAAATAATAAAATATTATAGAAATAAAGTGCATATACTATATTGTTGCTTTTTTTTTTTTTGTCCTTTACTATTTTGAAAGCTTAGAAAAAGCTAGAGTTGACCTTGAATACCACGTGGTCTAGTTGTTGTAGGGGTGGGTCAATTTCAATTTGTACCTGTACTGACAAGAACTATTTGTATTAATAAATACAGGTTGAACATCCTCTGAAATGTTCCAAAATATGGAACTTTTTGGGTGCTGACATGATGCCCACAAGTGGAAAATTCCGTACATGACCTCTTAAGATGGATTGTTGTTAGGTGCCATCGAGTTGTGTCCAACTCATAGCAACCCTTATAGGGTTTTCAATGGCTGATTGGGGGTTACCTTGGGAGTGGATTGCCACGGCCTTCTCCTTTTTTGTGGTGCTGGGAATCGAACTTGGGACCTCAGGGACTACCGAGAGGCACTCTGCCAACTGAGCTAAATCCCAGCCCCTGTGATGGATTAGGTGTACCAAAAATGTTGTATAAATTAACTTTAGGTTACGCATGTAAGGGCCTGCAGCCGTAGCCCTGTGGCATCTGATCCCGTCAGATCTCGGACGCTAAGCAGGGTCGGGTCTGGTTAGTACCTGGATGGGAGACTGCCTGGAAACACCAGATGCTGTAGGCTTGGGAGAAGGACCCAGTCACCCCCTCCCAAAAATCAATCTGCCACTGAAAACCCTATGAACAGCAGAGAAGCACTGACAGTAGTGTTTCCCCCGTTGTACAGAGGGTTGCTATGAGTCGGATACTGACTCGACGGCACCTAACAATAAACATCATGTATGTAAGGCATACGAAACATAAATGAATTTTGTGTTTAGACTTGGGTTCTATCCTCAAGATACCTTATAATGAATATGCAAATATTCCCAAATCTGAAAAAAATATGAAACCAGAAGCAGTTCTGGTTCCATGCATTCAGATAAGGGAATGAACCTGTGTAAGTTTCCTACAATTTACTGAGCTATAAAATTACTCAAAAGCAATGATTTTTTTATTTTTAGATTACTCAGTTGGATATTCCAGATAATAGAACACCCCACAGGTTTCATTTGTGTGTGTGTGTGTGTGTGTGTGTGTGTGTGTGTGTGTGTGTATGGTTGTTTTTTTTTGAGACAGAGTCTCACTCTGTACCCCAGGCTGCCCTAGAACCCACCATCCTCCTACTTCTCTGCCTCCCAAGTGCTGTGATTACAGGCATGTGCCACTATACCTGGTGTTACCCCCCCAACCCCCTGCTGTTTTTCAGATAATGCATTAAAACTTCTAGCGTGTTGCCTGGTTCAGAGTGTGCACTCAGTAAGTTTAATATGCATTTCCTTTGTTAAAATAATCAAAGCAAGGTAATCAAGAATTTATAGCATTTCTGTGGGACTCCAGTTTCCCATATGTTGTTAGGTGCCATCGAGTCGGTATCCAACTCATAGCGACCCTCATAGGGTTTTCAATGGCTGTTTCGGGATTACCTTGGGAGTGGATTGCCAGGTCCTTCTCCCATTTTTGCGGTGCTGGGAATTGAACTCAGGACCTCAGAGACTGCAGCGCAGCGCTCTACCAACTGAGCTAAATCCCAGCCCAGTTTCCCATATAGGAGTTGTATTTAGATTCAACCTTTATTTTCTTTGGCCTTGTACAGTGCTTAGGAGTAGTTTTGTAAGTGTTTGGCAAATGAATTAATTGAATCATGTTCTAGATTCCTCCCCCACCCTCCCAGTGGTGGGGATTGAACCTAGTCTCAAACATGCTAAGCACTTGCTCTACCATTGAGGTACAACCCCCAGCCCTTCAAATATGTTTTAATTAATCACACTATCTGGAGAAACATGTATATTATGAGAAAATAGGTTTGTTTTGCCTACATTGTTATCTATCATATGTTTTCAGACTAGAATTAAGCATGGAAACAGATGAGTTTGCAAATGGCAAGATTAGGTATCCCTTTCATAGACAGGTTTTGTGATTATAATTAAATAAAAAAATCTATTGTAATAGCAAATCCAGTTTTATTGTGTGTACTTCTAAGGCATGATTATGCTGTTTCTAACCGTTAATAGTGATTTTTACACATTACACAGCAGGCTAGTATATTCACATACATGACAGACAATACCATTGCTTTTAAAATGTATTTTTTATCTGTTTTTTAGATTTAGTGCTCGACAAAAATTTTGTCTTAAATAACAAAAAGAAAATGCAGGTGCTACTGTACACTATAAAGTGAAGGAGAAGCTTAGCTTTACTGTGGAGTCTGAGCTGGGTGTAACCTAACTAGCTAGAGGATATGCAATTCCTGATTGACAGCAGGACCAGCATTATGCAGATTTTGTAAGGGAGAACACCCAGCTCAGAAACAGTGATTAGAGATCTGTTAGGAATCCCTACATTCACCACTCATCTTTTAGTTTTCGGTCTACTGGATTTGTAAACAAATAGCACAAAACAGTTCCTCTTTTGTTTTTATTAAAGTGATACTGCAGTGCAGTTTCAGCCTATCAGACAGGCATACATGTGTGGATATTCGATTCTCACTAAATTAGCTAATTTTTAGCTGTATTCATGCTTATCTCTAGACCTTTGTGCACTGAATCCTATCTCGAGCTGTTCTCTTTATACACAAGTGTGTTTTGCTTGTGCCTTCCTGTCTTCTTCACTGAGAAGCTTTATGTAGGTCAGGCTTGGCTTAAGCAGATTTCCTGAACCTGCGTCAGCTTAAGCTGGAGGAATTTTAATAAACCCTCCCCTGTAGGCGTGGGCCTAAATGAGGCTAGCCTAGTTAAGCCTGATCTTTTTCTGTTTGTGAAAAGAGCTGAGCAGAGCTGAAGGCTGCGTGGTAGTTTCACAAGCTGCCTACTTAATTTCAAAAGAACAATGGTAGGAAAGGCTAGATCTTCCAATTTTACCTTATCTGAAAAGCTTGATTTGCTAAAGCTTGTGAAGCCATATGTGAAAATTCTCGAAGAACACACTAATAAACATTCAGTAATAGTGGAAAAGAATAGATGTTGGGATATCATAGCAGTTAACTATAATGCAATTGGAGTAGATCGCCCTCCTCGAACAGCGCAGGGCCTACGTACCCTTTACAAAAGGCTCAAAGAATATGCCAAACAGGAGCTATTGCAGCAAAAAGAGGCCCAATCAGATTTTAAAAGCAATATTTCTGAGCCAACCAAGAAAGTTATGGAGATGATTCCCCAGATTTCCAGTTTTTGCCTGGTAAGAGACAGGAACCACATGCAAAGGTAAGCTTTATTTTATTTTGTTGTGGAAAATTATGGCGCCTCCTATCTATTGGGCTTGGGCTTTGCTGTGATAGAGATATGCATAGTAAGCATACCCACATCGGGAGCAATGAATAGTGTCTTTGTTTTGCTTTTTTTTGAAAAAAAGAAAAGTGAGACTATAAGGAATTTTTCTGCTGCATTTGATTCAAGACACTTTTTACTGTCTTTTCACCCTTCCTTCTTATAGTCTCTGAAAGTAAAGGTTAGAGAGGAGTAAATGGAACGAAATTTGTGACATTGCTTCATAAACTTTTTAAGCTTCAAAATTAGATTGTTTAATTTGCTGCTGTGAGACACCTTTCATTCTTTAGATTACATTCCATTGGATTTTTAAATTTTATATAAAATATGGAAAGGTAGCAGTTTCAGGAGAAATGGAACCTTTACTTTTTTATGAATTGTCACTGTGTACACTTATTGAATATGCATTGAACTAACAAAACTAAAATCAACAATTAAGTTATTAATGGCATGGTTGCATATATAAAGACAGGTTTCATTATTTTTATAACATTTAAAATAGATAAAATGGACATAACTAAAGGGCATTATTGTCTAGAGATTCAGATTACTTAATAAAATTAAAAGTTTTTGTTGTTTATATTCATTAATGGCCCAGTTTCACTTTGGATCTTGGATCATAAAGGATAGGGTAAGCTTTCTTATATTGCTTTGCAAGGATACCAAACTATGAGTTTTAATATACCTCTAAGAGCAACTAGGTTTTTTTAGGGTTAAAAACAATTTGGGGGTTAAATTTGTGCTCTATATAATTATTTGCCCAGTACTCTTCAAAATTGTTACCTTGCCACTAATTCAGAGTTTAACCCTTGGCAAAAGATAAACATGGCAACTGTGTTCTTTTTCTGAATCATTTAGGATAATTTAAACAAATGGTAAACTCCTTGTTGAAAGACCTTTCAAACGAAGCTTTACACGTGTGCTTACTTGTTTATCAGAGAGGCATTATATAAGCAAAATTATTGATTACCTGAGAAATTTCTTTGAAGTTAGAAGCAGAGGGGAAAACTTTTTAGGTGAGCATATTTGTTATTTTGGCAGTTTATTAGGAAAATATTTTTGGGCCTAGCTTCTTACCAGATATTGCTTATCTCTACTTGATAGCACAGTAAAAAAAATATCTCCAGTTGGAATCCAGGACATGGATACACAGTGGATTAATTCTTGGGGCCACTGGTTAAAATTTTCACTGTGATGACAAATGATGAGATTTTAATATGCTGAGAGTCCAATAAAGCTCCACAGTGAAATTATTTTATGCTGTACTACTTATTTAGAATTTCTGTCTCCCTCAAACCATAGAGAAAAATCACTTTTGCATTATAGGTGTAAAACTATACCTTTGGAGTATTAAATTTAGAGTTTTATAATTTGAAAACTATACATAGAAACTGTAATTTTAGTTAGTTGCATGTTTTAAAAATATAGTGAGTATAGAAGAGAAATAATATATAAATATACAAATATCTGTGTACATTTTCACCATTTGTATATGTACACATACATTGTATACATACACATAATTTTTTGAGACACCAACATTTCTGATAAAAATGAGTTGATTTATACATTTCTTTCACTTATTTTTCTTTTTTGACATACATATTTATACATAGGGACTAAATGATACCAATTTTTTAGATTTTAAAGGTAAGAATATTAAAAAAGCTACTTAAAAGAATATTTAAAAAGTTAGTGTCTGCTCACTGACATTTTCTGTATATTAGCTTATTCATTTAATATATGTTTAATGTGCTTAAATTATTTGATATTATCTTGTATATTAATTATCTCAGAAGTATATAATTCTATAATTCTAATTATGTTTCTGCATAAATATAACTGAATATAACTGTTAATTTCATCAAATGCTCTCTCTTTTTTTTTATCTTTTGGAGGCAGGGTCTTGCTGTGTAGCCTAGTCTGTCCTGGAACTCATAATGTATATCAAGTTGGCCTTAAACTCACATCAGTCCTCCTGCCTTGGCCTCCCAAATGCTGAGATTACAGGTGTGCACCATCATGCTTGGCTAAGCTTTTCCTTTTTTTTGTAAGGAATAAATAGTTGTTATTTAATGTATTTAAAAGTATGTACCTATTTTATAAGCTAATTTTTCAAGTCATTGATTTATGTCTCTTTTTACCTCTAATAATCAGATTATATTTTGTGTTTATATAATCTATTTGATCTTCTGAATTCAGAGTCAAATATATAATTTTTTCTTTTGTTTTTTGAGACTGAGTCTTACCAATTTATGCAGGATTCCTCTGGCTTGAAACTCACAATCCTCCTGCCTCAGCTTTCCTAAGCTGTGCCTCACTTAGATTTATAAATTTTAGAGGTCCTTCTCTTTTATTATTTTGACTTTCTCTAAACTTTTTTTTTTAAAAAAGAAAAAAAACCAACTTTGTTATACTTTACTTTGAATGTTCAACTAAAATGTAATGTAATATTCCAGATATGAGCATGTTTTTAATTTATATGGGCGTATAATATCTATGTTTATATTCTACATGCTAACTTGGAATAGTAATTATGTAGTTTTTTTTTTCCCCACCAGTACTGGGAAGTTGAACCCAGGACCTCATATATGCTTTTTTTTCACAAGTGTTGTACCACTAAGCTTCCCAGGTTTTACTTTTAATTTTGAGACAAGGTCTTGCTAAGTTACACAGGCTGCCTTTAGCCTCAGCCTCATGTGTCACTGGGATTACAGGCGTGTGCTATCAGGCGTGTGCTTATGTAGAATTCTAAAACATAATTTCTATCTGTAGCTTTAATCTTTTCCCTTTCCACGTTTCAATATGGATGTTAATAGAAGTAAATCTTGCTAATTTGAATTACACTTATAGTCCATTGTTTTAGGAAACCATGACAAAAATATAAGAAAAAATGAAAGAATTTATATAACCTACAAATAAGTTTTACACTATATAATGTATGTTTTTGAGGGGTTGTTTCATTTGTATGTCTTAGGCAAACACCTGATATTTCTGGTAATTTAATACCTTTAGTTAGTGACATATGGGAGTTTTAATTTTTTCATTATATTTGACCTGAACTTATTCCAGCGTTTTAATCACCCATGTGGATGATTAATGATATTCCTTATTTATCATTTGCCATTTTAGGGTAAACATTGTTATGTATCATGTATAAAATGCTCTCTAAATAATATTAACATATTTTCATTATGTTTCAATAATCTATGACTTTTATTTTGAACTTAGGCAGATATATAATTAAAAACAAAAGAAAGATTATATCTTCTTAATAGCTACATATTATACATGAAATTATTATTATTATTATTATTATTCGTACTGGGGGTTGAACCCAGGGCCTCCGCTTGCATGCTTTGCATGCTGGACCACTGAGCTGCACCCCCAGCCCATTTTTTTACTTTTTGAGACAGGGTCCCACTAAATTACGCAGACTGCCTCAGGTCTTGAACCTGTGATCCTCCTGCCCCCACCTCCCGAGCCACTGGGATTACAGGCATGCGCCACCATGCCTGGCATGAAATTATTTTTTATAAGGCAATTTTAAGGTGCATTGTGTTTCTAATGTCAAAATGAATGTTATGCTAAAACTGTAGTTACCTTCTACTAGGAATGCATATACTATGAGAATTATTATAAATTTAATAAACCTTCAATATTCTCTATATAGGCCATTTAAAAATTTTCATTAAAAATTATTTTACTTATTTGTTCATTCAATATATAATGAGCCCCCACTAGTTTCTAAATATATGGCTTTTTAAAAATTTACTTCATTAATCTTGTATATTTGTAATTGCCCTTTTAAAGAACCTAAATAATAATAACAACAACAACAACAACAATTGTTTTGTGGTACTAGAGATTGAATCCAGGCCCTTGGGCATTTTAAGCAAGTGCTTTACCACTGAGGTACACCTCCAGCATGTGTTGTGTGTCTCCCCCGCGCCCCCCCCCCTTTTAACTTTTGAGACACAGTTTTGCTACGTTTTGTAGGCTGGCCTCTTGCTTTGAATCTGTAATCCCCCCTCAATCTCTCGAGTAACTAGGATTACAGGCGTGCAGTATGGTTCTTGGCTAACAGTCTAATTTTAAAATTAAGGATGAAGGGCTAGGGATGTAACTGCATGGTTGAGCACTTTGCTAGCATGCCTGAGGTCTTGGGTTCATTTTTCAGAATCACAAAAAACAACAAATGAAAACAAAATAATATAAAACAAAACAAGGTTGGAATAGAGGGGACCTATATGTATATATGGGCTGGGATTTAGCTCAGTTGGTAGAGTGCCGCTCTGCAGTCTCTGAGGTCCCGAGTGTGATTCTCAGCACCTCAAAAAACGGGAGAAGGCCGTGGCAATCCCGAAACAATCAGCCATTGAAAACCTTATAAGAGTTGCTATGAGTCGGGCCTGGGAGAGGGATGTGGCAGTCCACTTCCGAAGCAATCCCGAAACAATCAGCCATTGAAAATCCTATGAGAGTCGCTATGAGTCAGAACCAACTGGATAGTACCTAACAACAACAATATGTATATATTGCCTGCAGCCATAGCACTGTGGCATCTGATCCCTTCAGCCCTTGGAAGCTAAGCAGGGTTGGGCCTGGTTAGTCCTTGAATGAGAGCCTGCCTGGGAACACCAGGTATTGTAGGCTTGGCAGAAGGACCTGACAACCCACTTCCAAAAATCAATTCGCCATTGAAAACCCTATAAATAGCAGAGAAGCACTAACAACACTCTTTCGCCTATTGTAATTAGGGTCCTTATGAGTTGGACACTGACCCTGTGGTACCTAACAACAATATGTATATATTATTGAAATGTTAACCTTAGTCACTTTAATTTGTTATTCCCAGCATTAAAACATTTCTGTTTCATAAATTATAGTGTTAGAAGTTTATAACTTTTAATTTATTGACAAAGAGTTTCAGTCTGTTGCCCAGGCTGGCGGGGAATTGATGATCCTCCTGTTTCAGCTTTCTGAGTGCTAGGATTACAATTGAAAGTTTTATAATTTAATGTGTATTAAATATGAAATTATGTTATAAATATACTCTTCATTTGGTTTATATTTTATAATGCTTTTTTTATGTACTATAGTGCAAACTTGGATGAGGCTGCACAAGCTGGTACCAGTTCACTACAGGTAATGTTGGATCACCATCCTGTTGCTATTACAGTGGAGGTGAAGCAAGAAGAAGATATTAAACCACCTCCTCCACTGGTTTTAAATCCTCAACAAAGTGATACTTTAGAGCAAAGAGAAGAACACGAGTTAGTACATGTTATGGAAAGATCTTTGTCACCATCACTTTCCTCTGTTGATATGAGGATGACATCGTCTCCATCTTCTCTTCCAAGGAGAGATGATATTTTTCGGCATGAGAGTGGAGAACATTTTAGGTCGCTCTTAGGGTGTGATCCTCAGATCCTGCAAATGTTGAAAGAGGAGCATCAGATAATTTTAGAAAATCAAAAAAAAATTGGATTATATATTCAGGAGAAGAGGGATGGATTGAAAAGAAGGCAGCAGCTAGAGGAAGAGCTACTAAGAGCAAAAATTGAAGTGGAGAAGCTGAAAGCAATTCGCTTACGGCATGATTTACCTGAATGTAATAGTGTCTAATATTTTTTTCAATCTTATAATTTGATAATTTTAATTTTGGCCAAAATTACTTTGATTTGGGAATATACTGAACCAGAACACACATTCTTAAAAATTGCTAATCTCTATTATGGAACAACTTCTAACATGATTCTCTCTCTCTCTCTCTTGCTAATCTCTATTATGGAAAAACTTTTAACATGATTCTCTCTCTCTCTCTCTCTCTCTCTCTCTGTTTCTTTCTCTCTCTCTCTGTCTTTCTTTAATTCTTAATTTTTATTTTTTTAAATCTTGAGGCAGGGTTTGGCTATGTAGCCTAGACTGACCTCAAACTTGTGATCTTCCTCCCTCAGCCTCCCAAGTGCTAGGATTACAGGCATGTGCTAACATGCCTCATTTTTTTCTTTTTGACATGATTTTCTAATTATTTAATTTCTTTTTAGATGTTAAAACTTACTAGTGGTTGCTATCACAACATTTTTCACTGTCTTCAGTTTTTTCTAAGATATTGTTGGCATTAGAAAATATCTTTTAATTCAATTGTTAAAATATACATAAATACGTATAGAAACATACAAAGTTCTGAGTCTTCATCATTTTTAGTTAGACCTTAGAAAGTTATAGTTGAGGTGGAGACAGTGGTGGACGCCTGTAATCTCAGTGACTCAGGAGGCAGAGGCAGGAAGTTCACAGTTTCAAGGCCAGAGACAGCCATGTAATTTGGTGAGATCCTGTTTCAAGATAAAAAATAAAAAATGGGCTGGGGTGCATCCCAGTAGTAGAGCATTTACAAAGTATGTTCAAGGCCCTGGGTTCAACCCCCAAGTACCACAAAACAAAAAATAAAAAACAAAGTTAGGATTAAAAGTTGTTTTTTGTTTTTGTTTTTGTTTTGTGGTGCAGAGGATTGTATCTGGGGCCTTGTGCATGGGTAAGCATACTTTTACCATTGAGCTACATCCCCAGCCTTTTTGGGGAGAAGTGGTGGGAGCTGGCCTCAAAAAACATGATCTTCTTTCCTCAACTTCCCAAATTCTCGGATTACAGGTGTATACTACCATGGTTGGCTAAGAAGTTTTTAAGTCAATGTAATTTAGAAGCTATATTAACAATAACAAGAGGCTTATGTCTATGACACTTTTTTATATTTTCATCTTTTGAAGGAGTTGAGTCCTAGACTTTAAGAGATGGAAAATATTTGGAAAACACTAATTTAGATGTAATGAAACTGAGGTCCAGGGAGAACTCAATGACTTTCTTGAAGTGACAAAGGTATTTATGGCAGAGCAAGGACCCGTATTCCATTTTTCTTTGTGTAATTTTTATTCACTATTTTTTGTATAGAAGTAAAAATCCACTGAGATATTTTTCAGATTTAAAAACTAGAAGAATTATTTCATTAAAATTGCTTTTAAAGCTGGGGATATTGCTCAGTGGTAGAGTGCTTGTCTTGAATGCCCTGGACTTAATTCCTAGCACAACAAAAGAAAACTTGCTTTTAAAGATTGTTAAGTTATAAAATCAAGGGAATTATATCATTACCCTATCCCCACCTCTTTTTGTCCAGCAAAATGAGATCAGATATTTTTATTGAAGCTATTGTTTATTTTGACTGTGTGATTTAAAATTATATCTTGGTTGGGCATAG
>VMDO01012815.1:21972-60773 GCA_007922755.1 Pedetes capensis
AAAAAAAAAAAAAAAAAAAAAAAAGAGAAAGAAAAAAGAAAAAGAAAAAAAAAAGGTGTCTTAATTCATTTTAAATGTCTTGTTCTGGAAAAGGTTTATTTCATCTTTCAAAGTAAAAATCAGAATGAAAAGGTAAAATTTTTACATAGAATTAAAATAGCAAAAAAATGCACTTAAAATATTTGTAATGTAATCTGTAGTCCTATGATTTCTGTAAATATTGCTATTCTAGTATTTGTGGAAAGAGAGTTTTGATTTTTAGGGCATACATATTAAATTTTGTTAAATCTTTAGTATGTATATTACTTAAGGATTCCATTTTTGCTAGTATTTTGTTGAGGAATGATTTTAAGAAAAGTTTTAGAATGGAATAGAGTTCTAGCAGTATAAAGGAGTAAGGGTGTCTGAAGTCAGAGTAAGCACTCAGAAAAAAGGCATAAAGAGTAAGATGAAGTGGATCAGATTGTGCATTCACAAATGCCCTGCTAAGCCCTGCTAAGTGATCTTAAATGAATGTATAGAAAGCAAGTTTTGGTTGTGGTAACATGAACTAAGACAATTTTCTGGAGTGGTTGAAATAGCTTCTGTTTGCCTGGAAGAGAATTTTTATATGTACAAATAAGTGAGAAATTTGGATTTTTATGTGAAATTTTCCAATTTTAAAATGCTTTCAAATTATTAAAAATGTTTTTAAAACACCATGAAGACGTGTGAGTGGGCTTCATTCAGCCACTGTCCTTCCAGTTTATGGCATTTAGAGTAGAGCAATTCTTCTCCAAGTGTTGGTCTTGAATAGCAGTGTCAGTATCACTTGAGAATTTTTAGAAGTGTAAATCCATTCCATTTGGATCAGAAACTTGAGGGAGGGGGTCTGGAAGTCTTGTATTAAGTCCTCTAGAGATTCTGATGCTACCGAAACTTTGAAAGCCAATGAAATGGAATATTTTAGAACTGAGTTTGGTGCCTAAATCATGTGAGATTCTCAGATTTTGTTGAAGAGCAAAGTAAATGAAAGTGAGCTAGGGATATCAATTTGGATGTTGGTTGGTGCCAGATTATGGATTACATGAAGTGCTATTTTTAAGGAGTAAGACTTAACTGAATGTACAGTGGGAGGCCATTGAAGGTTTTTGATTTTGGAGATGATGTGATTGGAGTTTTGATTTAGGAAGAGTATTATAATAGCATTTAGGAGTAGGCATTGGAGTAAGAGGAAATTAAATCAGAAATTTTAGTTATGGTTATTGAGATAGAAAAAATAAACAGAATGAACTCTTAAAGGTACTATGTTAGCCTGGTCATTACTTAATTTTATTTGTTGAGTTTGAAAAGCAATTTTTTTGAGACAGGGTCTCAGTGGATAGCTTGGACTGGCCTGGAACTCCCTATGTAGACCAGCCTGCCCTTAAACTTGTATCAATCCTCCTGTCTCAGCTTCCTGAGTGCTGGGATTGTAGGTGTGCATCACCAAACCTGGCCATAAAAAAGCATTTTTATGTTTGCTATTAGAGTTCAATTTTTTAATTATAGAAACATCTTGATGTAGATATATCCTTTTGGCATTTTATCTTCTTAATCTGTGCTATGACTTGCCTTTGAGTGTAATGAATCTTCTAATCTGAGGTAATATTTTTATAATATAATTCTAGTAAATGCATCTTTGCAGGAGAAAGCTTTAACTTTTTGAAATTATTAAAAACAAATTACTATAAGAAATGTAATTCATATAATTTTAGCATGCTACTAGTCAAAATTGAGAATGAATGTTCGAGTATTGACTTTGTACAGATTGTACAGTATAAAATCAGTTTTCTAAAGTGTCTTTTATGGAATAGTAATTCTGTGAAATGTTTCTAGAAAATGCTTGTGTGTTCAAAGTACAACGTATATCTTTTTTAATGGTTTGGTTCTAAACTCTGTGGAAGTTAAAAAAATTATATACAAAGTTGCCTTTGAAAATTCCTTTGTTGCCCATAAAGTAGTATAAACATAATCTGTTATAATCATATTTTTCTCTGGAATTGTTAAGAGGTGCTGTTTCTTTGGTTGTGTCAAGTGGCACAATTTGTTAGTAGTTAGGGCCTGTATAGGGTAAGAAATCTTATTTTGATGTATTTTTAAACACTACAATTACCTTCATTGCAGTGAGTTTACTGTAGCAACTTTTGAGTCAATCTTGCTTAATTTTAATTTGAAAAAGTTTAAATGTATCTAATACTGCTCCATTCTTTAATCACTTCCCTCATGAAACTATGATTGCCATTATTACAATTTATGTGAATTCCTGAATAAAGCAAATTATTGGTTTGACCACATAACCCTTTTTGAAGGTTGTGTATTATCTTGCAGAGCATAGTAGGGAAATTTAGAGCAAAACCTTTTTTTTTTTTTAATTTTTATTTTTGATATTGCGACTTTTTGAATTTGAGGACCACTTACTGACTTCTACCAGTTTTTGCTGAGCACAAGTTTCACTAAGCAGAATGTAGAAGAGGAAATTCTGGTAGCACCAATGGAATATACATTGAAGCTTCCAGTCATCCTGCATACCACAGGCATTGTTTGGGGTTAGGAGCTTTGTCTATAAAATGTAATGCTGGGAAAACACAGAGAAGAGTGATTTTATTTTTATTTTATACTTGACTCTGTAGATGTATTTTAAATTTGAAAAATATGCTAAGTGAAAAGATTATTTCATTCAATCTATTAGTAAGTGGATAGGTTATTTTTGCTACCTTTTTATCATTCTTTTATCTATATAAACTTAAGTAGATATGTCATTAGCATTATAACAAAATTTTCTAAACTAGATATGATTTATAATGGCATCCTGAGAAAAGTTAAACTTTTTCATTTTTAACAAATGCCAGATTTCTTGAGACATTCAGATTACATTCTTTTCTTGTATAATGAGACAAGTTGGTGTTATTTCATTTTTGAGTTATTCTACCCTGTTCAACCTTTACTTATGTGAAAATGTTCAACATACAATTATTTTCTATGTGCCTTTTTAGAGTAATTTCAAATATTAAATAGACACGTTTAAATATCACAAGTGTAATAAATTTGTATTTAATATATACTGTTGATATAGTGATTAAATAAATGCTTTGTTAATACATGTTCTTGTAAGTATAAGATAATACAGTGTACTGATTTGTTTATTCTTTTTGTTGCCATAAGACAAAGAATTCAATACAATAGAGGTAACATTTTTTGATGGGGCATAATCAAAATAAATTTATTTAGATGATTATATTATAGATACAAAAGGTACCACATTTAAATATCATAATATACTTTTTCCAAATGTTAGGATCCACAAATTGTCAAAACCAAATATTTGATGGCAAATTTGATTGTAAATACTTAAATGATAATTAAATGAAACATAAGTGCATACTTAACAAATACAACAGTAAATTCTTAACTAGGATTATAGGTGTAATCCTAGCACTTGGGAGGCTGAGGCAGGAAGATTGCAAGTTCAAGGCCAGCCAGAGCTACATAATAGGACCAAGTCTAAAAAAACAAAACAAAACAGAAACAACAAAACACACTACACGCACATGCACACATACAATCTCTCTCTCTCTCTCTCTCTCTCTCTCACACACACACACACACACACACACACACACACACACACACATCCCAAACCAAAACAAAGTAAAGAGTAAAATCATTTTTTTTCTTTTTGTTTTTTGTGGTACTTGGAGGTTGAACCCAGGACCTCACACATATTTTGCAAATGCTATATACCACTGGGCTGCACCCCTGGTCTACTTTTTAATTTTTTATCTTGAGTCAGGGTCTCCCTAAATTATGCAGGTTGGTTCTGGCCTTGAACCTGAAGTCATCCTGCCTCTACCTCCCAAATCTCTGGGATTACAAGTGTGAGCCACCATGCCTGGCTAAAAGTAAATTCTTAAAACATGCAGCTTAAGTAAATATGAACAGAATCATGCTAATTCTTTGTATGGAATTTGAGATATTATTTAATGTATTTTTATATATCTTTAAAATTGATTAAAACTAGTAGCTATAATTTGAAATTTATATTAGTTTTCAATTGTTTTGTGAATGGGGAAAGCAAATGAGTAAGTGCAAATAAAAATATCACTTAAATCAGCCCAATTTAAACTAAAATGGCCATTTCATGAGACTTATACTTCATTAGTAGGTCTTTTGTGTTTTAAGATTATGTGTGAATTCATTTTTACTACAAGGATTTTTACCCCCAACATTTTAATAAAAAACCCTTCAAACATACCGAAAAAATTGGCAGGGTCCCTCCTTCTCTCCCTTCCTCCCTCCCATCCTCTTCTTCCCTTCTCTTCCTTACTTGCTCTCTCGCTCTCTTTTTTTCTCTCTCTCTCTGCCTGTCTGTATCTCTCTGTCTGTCTGTCTTTTTCTTAATGGAACACTTCACAAATTTGTGTGTCATCCTTTTGTAGTTGTTGTTAGGTGCCATTGAATCAGTGTCTGACGCATAGCGACCCTATGTACAACAGATGAAACACTATTGCCAGTGCTTCTCTACTATTCATTGGGATTGGGTTGCTAGGTCCTTCTCCCAAGCCTATAGCACCTGGCGTTCCCAGGGGTCTCCCATCCAAGTACTAACCAGGCCCCACCCTACTTAGCTTCTGAGATTGACAGGATCGGAGGCCATAGTGGTATTGCTGCAGACTCCTTGTGTAGGGGCCATGCTAATCTCTGTATCATTCCAATTTTAGGTAAATGCTGCCAGAGCAAGCACACACAAAAAAACCTGTGAGCTCTATTGAGACAAACACTTTTTTTGAGACAAGGTTTTGCTGTATAGCCCAGTCTGGCTTTGAACTCAGGATCCTCCTGCCTTAGCCTCTTGAATACTGGGATTACAAGCATGTGCCACTATACCTGGTTGAAAGATTTCATAGTAAATATTCATATGCCTAGCTACCACCTAGCTTTGGCATTTAATGTCTTGCTGTATTTGCTTTATTGTATATTTACCCTCTATCCATCCATTTAAGAAAACATGTGAAACATATTATAGAATTAGAATTGTTTACTTCTAAATACTTCAGTGTAAGTATTATTAACTAGAGTTCAGTATTTAATTTTATATATGCATTTTTAGTTAAAATACATATGCTGTGAAATGTCCAGATCTTAGATGTACCATTTAGTGAATTTTGGAAAACAAATACATCCGTGTTGCTCAAATTCCTATCAGGATTTAGAATGGAGCTGGAGATGTAGCTCAGTGATAAAGCACTTGCCTAATATGTGTGAGGCCCTGGGTTTGATTCTCAGCATGAGATGGTGATAGGGTGAATATGTCAGAACTTTACCATCATCTCAGAAATCCCTTCCTGCCTCTTCCTGATCAATCCCCTGGCACCTCATGCAACCACAATTATAATTGTTTAAAAATCCTAAATAACCAGGCATGGTGGTGCATGCCTATAATCTCAGAGTTTGGGAGACTGGGGCAAGAGGATGGCAAATTTGAGGCCAGTCTGGACTACAGAGTGTGATACTGTCTTAAAAAAAAAACAACTAGATGTTTTTTGGTTGTTCTACAACTTCATGTAATTGGAATCATACTCTGTGCTTCATTTCTGCTTAAAAAAAAAAACCATCTTAATGTTCTTTAGTTTTCATCTATATTATTAGTAGTCATTGCTTTTTATTGTTGAATAGTATTCTATTGTATAAATATACAAATCTGTCCATTTTCTCTTGATGGATTTCTGGATGATTTCCAGATTTTGACTATTATGTGCAAAGATTCTATTACTATTCTTGTACAAGTTTATTGTGGACTTAATGCTAGATTAGGCAACATATACATTTAACTTTTATGAGACCAACAGTTCTTTTTCCAAAGTGATTATACCATTTTATACTTCCAAGAACAGTGTGTGAATTTTTTAAATAAAGATTTTGTGTTCAATGATTGGAATGTTGGAGTTGAAATTGATGAATAACTCTTCTAATATTTAAATGAATTCACATTGTCAAACATAATTTAGATATCGGGGAATATTGTAGTTTGTTGATTTTTTCCACATTAGCATTTAATGCATATATGCATTATCTGACATGACTTGTTGAAGAAGTATGGTGAAATGTATTTAAGTCCCTGCCATGCTCATATAATAATAATAATAATAATAATAATAATAATAATAATTGTAATTATAATAATAATTGCGTGTACCTGCTTTGCAAGAGCTATATCACTGAGCTGTATTCCTAGCCCATTTTTTTCCTTTTAATTTTGAAACAGAGTCTTGCTAAATTACGTAGACTGCCTCTGGTTTCAAACTTGCAATCCTCCTGCCGCCGCCTCCTCGGTCGCTGGAATTATAGGCATGAGCCACCTCACCTGGCTTGCTCATAAATTTCTGAAAGTAATCTTTAATGCAATGGAATATCTTCTAAGTTTATTTTACACATAATATTTGTACTTATTTGACATTGAATTTCTTCTGTTAAGTAAGGAAAACTGGATGACTACCAGTCCAAAGTGATTTTTATGTAAATGTTTGTATATTTTTCAGTGTAATAAAAATTTCAATCTTAAATCTATATTGCAATTATATGTTAATTATATTTAAAGTTCTGGTAGGCTTTGGCAATTTTAAAACTCAAAAACAAGCTGCAGGAGTATTTACATTCTTTTTTAATTTGATTATATAAGATTTTAAATTCCATTTGCACCATTCAAAACAACATGAGTGTTTAGGATTATTAAAACAGAAAAGAATATTAAAATCTTGGCATTATGGGATATGTAATTAACTCATCCTATGTTTAGGAATCATTCCTTAAGATGACAATGCCCTTTATTAATATTGCATGACATTATCTTCATCAAAGAAGGTTTTAAGCATCCTTACCTTCTGGATCTTGCTGATAGGCCTTTAAGTCTCTTGTTAATGCAGACCATTTTTTGGTATTGATTAGGGAATTACATTACATGGTCAAGGGGGAAATAGATCAGAACCAAGTTAAGAAATAAAAATTCCTGTTAAAGTGGAGTTTTTTGGGTGATTCATCAGGGATGTAGTAAATCTGTTAGTATTCTCTGTAACACAAATAGTCTAGATATAGGTTATATTCCACAAGCCCGTTCCCAATAATCCTCATTCTGCTTTTTAGAGTTATTCATCCTCTCACTTCCCTGTCACCTATATAATATTTAAAATGGGACTAAGTGAGAAAAGGGGCTAGAGTTTAGCTTAGTTGGTAGAGTGCTGCTCTGTTCTCTCTCAGGGCCCTGTGTTCAAACCCCAGCACCTCCAGAGTGGGAGAAAGACCTGGCAGTCCACTCTCCAAACAATTCCAAAAAATCCAATCAGCCATTGAAAACCCTGTGAATAGCACAATAGTGGCTAGGCGTGGCACAGTGCCAGGGAGTGTTTTATTCTGTTGTACATAGGATCACTATGTGTCAGACCCGACTTGATGGCACTATCATACATAGATACATATAAGTGAGAAAAGGACAAGAGCAAAATGGTGATGGTGGTAGTAAACATTTACTGAGCACTTACTATGTGGCAAGTACTATTCTAAGCATTTTACATTTTGCATGATACACTAATGCTCACAATAAACCTGTGAGGTAGATGTTAACATTACTTTCATTTTGTAGATTCTTAAACTGGCCCAAAGGGGTTAAATACTTTGTCCAGGGTCACACAGTAAGTGGCAGACTCAAGATTCAAACCTATGCAGTTTGGCTCTGGCTCTGGCTCCATAGTTCATGTTCATCTGCTCTAAAAAAGAAAAAGGAAAAAAAATCTGAGGCTTTGTGCTATTTTCAAAGTTAATTATAAGTAATTTTCTGAGTATTCAGAACTTAACTATTTTATTCTAGTTGGCTATTTTTTTTGGGGGGGAGGTGGTTCTTAGACATAACAATCATTCTTTTAGACTCTGAGAATACAGCAGAGTATTTGTTCTTAGATGCTTTTTTCAGCCATTTTGATGGGATATTCTTACCCCTGATGTAGGGCAATTTTGAACTATTTAAATAATTCTCTTTTTCTCTTAGATAATCTAATAAAAAACAGAAGAGCAAATTTAAAAACTGCAGAAAGGTATTGTCGTTATTATATTCATGCATAGTGAATACTAATGGTAGAAATAGTATAAAAAGAAAAGAAAATTGGCTAAAATTGCACACCAAAATTTTTTTTAAAGGTAAGAATCTGGCCGGATGCAGTGGCAAATGCCTGTAATCCCAGCGGCTGGGGAGGCAGAGGCAGGAGGATTGCAAGTTTGAGAACAGAGGCAATCTGTGTAATTTAGCAAGACCCTGTCTCAAAAAGTAAAATGGGCTGGGGGTGCAGCACTGTGGTCCGGCACTTGCAAAGCATGCAAGCACAAGGCCCTGAGTTCAAACCCTAGTGCTGCAAAAAATAAATAAATAAATAAAATAAACAAAAAGTTAAAAAACTGATCAAAGCATCATTTCTCTTTTGTTAATGTTAAAAACTTTAAAATTTTGTGTGGGAAATATCAACCTTGGTGAGATAACAGAAATAACACATGAGAAGTTCTTTTTTTGTTCTTTTGCGGTATTGGGGGTTAAATACAGGGCTTTGCACATACTTTGCAAGTGCTCTACCATGGAATTGCACTTCCAGCCGATTTTTTATTTTTGTTTTTGTCTTGAGACAAGGTCTCACTAAATTACACAGTCTGCCTCTGGTCTTGAACCTGTGATCCTCCTGCCTCTACCTCCTGAGTCACTGGAATTACAGATGTGCACCACAGATGTGGCCTAGGAAGTTCTAATTTCTCTAAATCTGGTGGAGTAATACAATCTTGAGAAAATTTAGGCATGCAGTTTGACTTTGCAAAACTACATTTTTAAAAAATTATGGTTATGACTGAACATTGTGGTCCATGCCTATAATCCCAGCACTGAAAAGGCTGAGGCAAGAGGATCATAAATTCCAGGTCAGTGTGTGCTATGCAGGGAAGATATTAAATGGATTCCTGATTCTTTTTGCCCAGTCAACACTTTGAAGTATTTTAAAGTCAATAGATTGAAGTATTTCATTAGTATTTTATGTATTAAAATTTAATAGTTAAATTTTTTTCATTAATTTTGACAAAAGTTGTTACTAATTTAAATTCTCTTTTACACCTATTTACTACTTAAAAATTTAAATGAAATTTTGAAACAGTAGATTGAAAATATGAGTTTAGACTGCACCTTTTTTTTTTTTTTAAATATTGAAAGTTGAACACAGGGCCTTGCACATGCTAGACAAGAATTCCACCATTGAGTTACACTCTACCCATATCCCCCTTTTTAATTTTTTACTGTTGAGACATGGTTTCACTAAATTGTGTAGGCTGTCTCTGGCCTTGAATTTGCCATCTTCCTGCCTCAGCCTTCTAAGTAGCTGGGATTATAGGTGTGTATCATGGTGCCTCACTAGACTTTTGGACAATATGTTGGCTGAATAAATTTTGAAGATTTTCTGGTTAGATTTAAAATTATGTTTAAAGAAACAATAATCTTTTCTCTTTGCTCTCATGCATATCCTATAAGTGTAATGTGAAATTAGGGGAGTCAAATGAAGAGGAAACGAGAATATATTTAAAAATGTTATTACCAAAAATTAAATTCAAATTACAATGTTAAAGAGGTACCATTTCCATAAATTAAGTTGGTAAACATGTATGTTCACAAAAATGTTTATAGAAGCTTTACTTATGATAGTGAAAAGCTGGAAACAGCTCAGCTGTCTTTTAGTGTTCTATACTATAATAGAGAACAAACTGTTGCTACAATCAGCAAATTGAGGTGAACCTTAAGGACTTTATAAGGGGTGGGGGGAAATAGTCTTGAAAGTTTGTGTGCTGTGTGTGACTCCACTGATTAGATATTATCAGACAAAACTATAGTCTTGGAAAATGGGTTAGTAGTTGCTGGGGATGAGTGTAGTATGAAGGAATCTTTTGGTGTGGTGAAAATATTCTATTTCCTGATTATGGTGGTGGTTACATGGTTTGTACATGTGTCAAAATTTGCAGAACTGTGTATCAAGATAAAAAGCTGATTTTACTAGATGAAATTTAAAAAAATAAAAGTACCAAAACATTGGTAAAGATGATCTATTATGCTGATGCAGGTTTTGTGAAGTGAATACTGGCTTAGTCGGTGGGAATATTATCAGTACGGTCTTTTTCTGGAGAAAAATCTGTCAGTCTAAATCAAGAATCTAAAAGTCTTTAAATTCACTGGAACACTGGTTTTATTTCTAGGACTTTATCTTGAGCAAATAACCAAAGATACCCAGAGGTTGAGAGATAATAGTGAGAACTGAAATCAAAAGTCCAGTAATCAGGGACTAACTATACCACTTATGAATATTATGCACTGTTTTCACAATAATATATGAAAAGAGGATTATAAAAAACTGTGTACCATTTTTCTGTTATATACAGAGAAATATCTGAAAATTACCCTTTATCTGTATACCCTTATCATGAAGGGAAGGTTAGGAAACTGGGGGACTATACTAAAGTCTTGTGCTTTCTCAGTTCCTGCGCAGGGTCATAGCAGTCTGAATCCATTCAGAGACCAATAAACATCCATTGGGTAATGCATTACTGTACACTATGGATCCAAACTGAATATGAATCATCTGTTTTCTCAGAAAAACTAATTTATTTGTTGAAGATAAGTTATGACTCAGTTTCTAAATCCATGTATGCCAGTGATAAAGAAATGAATTGTCTGAATTCTGATAGTGATAATAGAATTTTAGGCTTTTGAATGATTTATTTGCCTGACTTGCAAGTGTGTATTTTTTTGTGAACATATATCATCATATCCTCCTCTTCTACCTTCCCCATTTCCATTTAATGGTGGAATAGCAGATTATAGTAGATAAGAGTAGATAAGAGTCAGCCAAATTGTTTTCCAGAGTACTGGTTTATGTTCCCTCAGCAAGGTATGATATTTCCAGTTGTTCTCTATGTTTGTCAATACTTGGTATAGTCAGTGTTTAAAATTTTTAGTCAACTTGAAGTTCTGTAGTGTTATCTATGAGTGTTTAAACAGCTTTTTTGAGATAATAGTTTACATGCCATACAATTCACCCATACAAAGCATACAGTTCAAATACATATAATTTTTAATATATTTGCAATTATATGCAATGGCCACCATAGCCAATTTTGGGACATTTTCGATACCTGAAAAAGAAACCCTGTATTTTTAGCTTTTACTACCCTATCTCCTATCTCAATCCCCTACTCTCTATCCCCAAGCAATGACTAATCTTTCTATCCCTGTAGATTTCCAATGTATGGTCTTTGTTACTGGCTTCTTTCACTTACAATATTTTCAAAGTTCATGTTTGAGCATTTATCAGTTACTTTATTCTTCTTTATAACTGAATACTCCATTGTATGGATATGCCACATTTTGTTTATCCATTTGTTAGTTGGACATTTGGGTTTCTGTCTTTGGACTATTATGAATAATCATGCCATAAACATTTGTATACAAGTTTTTGAAGGAGCACATGTTTTCATTCTTTTGGGCATATACCTAGGAAATTAATTAGTGTATCATTTGGTAACTCTATAATTGCTTGAGCATCTGCTGTACTATTTTCCAAAGTGGCCACACCATTTTACATTCCCAGCAACATAGTTCTATTTTCTCCATGTTGTCACCACACTTGTTGATTATCTTTTTTTCCTTTTTTTTGTAGAACTAGGGAATTGAATCCAGGGCCTCATGCATGCTAGGCAAGTGCTCTACCACTGAGCTAAATCCTCAGCCTCTTTTTTATTTTTTCAGACAGGGGTTTCACTAAATTGGGCAAGCTGCCTCAGGGCTTGAACTCGTGATTCTCCTGCCTCAGTCTCCTAGATCACTGGGCTTTACAGGCATGTGCCACAGTCCCCAGTGATTATCTGACTTTTTGATTGTAGCCATCCTAACAGATATAAAGTGCTATCTCATTGTGTTTTAAATATGCACTTCTCAGCTGGCCCCGTGGCGCAGGCCTGTAATCCCAGTGGCTTGGAGGCGGAGGCAGGAGGGTCGCAAGTTTGAGACCAGAGGCAGTCTGCATAATTTAGCAAGACCCTGTCTCAAAAAGTAAAAAAATGGACTGGGGGTGTAGCTCAGTGGTCCAGCACTTGAAAGCATGCAAGCACGGAGGCCCTAGGTTCAAGCCCTAGTAGTGCAAAAAAGGAAAAAAAAAATCTAAATATGCATTTCTTAGATGACCAATAATATTAAACATCTTTTTTATGTGCTTTTGGGCCATTTGTATATATTTTAAGAATTGCCTGTTCAAATCTTTTGCCTATTTTCTATTCATTTGTTGTCTTATTTATATTTCTATTTTAAGATTTACTTTATTTTTTTGTAAAAGATGGGGTTGAATCCAGACCTTTGCATGTGCTAGGCAAATGCTCTACCACTAAACTGAATCCCCAGCCCCCTTTTGACTTTATTTTGAGGTAGGGTCTCACTAAGTTACAGGCTTTTTTTGGCCTTGAATTCATGATCCTCTTGCTTCAGCCTCCAGAGTTGCGGGGATTACAGGCGAGTAACAGTGCTCAGCTTATTTTTGGCTTTTTAAAACTAGAGTGTCTCTACCTAGCTCAGGCTGGCCTCCAACTCTTGATCCTCCTGCCTCAGTGTCCTGAATGCCGGGATTACAGATGCGTACCACCATGCCCAACTATGTTTATTGTCTTATTTTTAAGCTCAAGAATTTTTTATATATTCTGGATATAGGTCCTTTGTCATATATATATCTATATATCTATATATATATATATATACATATATATATACACATATATATGTATATATGTATATGTATATATGTATATATGTATATATATACATATATATGTGTATATATATATGTATATATATATATAGCGAATGTTTAACTCCAGCCAGTGTCTTGCCTTTGTGTTTTTGTAATGACATCTTTCAAAAGGCAAAAGTTTTAAATTCTGATAAAATTCAATTTATAATTATTATGTTTTATAATTTCATGTTCCAAGAAATCCTAATTTACCTCAAGACTGCAAATATTTTCTTCTGTGTTTCCTATTAGAAATTTTTCTTGTTAGATTTTACACTTAGGGTTATGATCCACTTTAATTTAAATTTTGTGTATGGGGTGAGAATATTTGATGTTCATATTTTTAAAATAGATGGCCAGTTGATTTAGCAACATTTGTTGGAAAGACTTTCTTTTCTGCATTGAATTTGCTTCATCAAGCCAGTCATGGTGGCACACACCTGCCTCCAGCACGCAGGAGACTGAGGCAGGAGGATGGAAAGTTTGAAGCCAGCCTGGGCTATATAGCGAGTTATAGATAGCTTGGGCTACATAGCGAGACCCTGTCTCAAAAAGAAAAAAAAAAAAACAGAAATAAAATAAAATAATAAAAAATTATTTAAAATAAGTTTGCATGGGTCTATTTCCCCCCCTCCCTCCCTCTCTCTCTTCCTTTCTTTCTTCCTTCCTTCCTTTCTTTTTTGAGATAGGGTCTTGCTGTGTTGCCAAGGCTGGCCTGGAACTCACAATTCTTATGCCTAGCTGGGCATGGTGGCACATGCCTATAATCCCAGCAGCTCGGGAGGCAGAGGCAGAAGAATTGCAAGTTCGAGACCAGAGGCAGTCTGTGTAATTTAGCGAGACCCTGTCTCAAAAAGTAAAAAAGACAGGCTGGGGGTGCAGCTCAGAGGTCCAGCACTTGCAGAGTATGCAAGCACGAGGCCTTGGGTCCAAACCCCAGTACCACAACAATAAATAAATAAATAAAAATTAATTAATTAATTAATTAATTAAAACAACAACAACAACAACAAAACCAATTCTTATGCCTCAGCCTCCCAAGTAGCTGGAATTAGTCACATGTCATCATGTCCAGCTGATACATTGTAGTCTTGAAAAATGCTAACAGAGTAGATTTTAAGTGTGCTCACTACAGAAAACAGTAAGAATGTGAGCTAATGTTAATTAGTTAGATTTAGCTATCCCACAATATATACATTGATCAAAACAGTATGTTGTGCAACAATATATATGTAATTTTTATTTGTCAACTAAAAAGATAAAAAAGAAAAAATATAGGTTTGTATTTTCAGAGAACTATGCAGTCTTAAGTGCTGGGGTTTAGCTCAGCTGGTAGAGTGCTTCTCTGTGTTCTCTGAGGCCTTGGATTCGATCTCCAGCACCGCAAAAATGGGAAAAGAACCTGGCACCCCACTCCTGAAACAATCAGCCATTAAAAACTCTAAGAATAGTAGAGAAGCACTGACACATAGAAGAGAAGCACTGACATAGTGCCAGGCATGGCACAGTGTCAGGTAGTGTTTCATTCTATCTTACATAGGATTGCTATGAGTTGGACTCAACAGCACCGAAGAACAACATACAGTTTTATCATTTCTTCAACTTGTCATGTCACTGTTAATTAAATCAGGCATTAAAACATGATTTTAAGTATTTTTCTGTGCAATAAACATTAAGTAATATCTTTAATTTCTAGAGTTCCTAAATGTTTACACTGGTTGTTATGTTGTTCTACTTTGAGTTTATATGATGACAAGAAATTTACATCATTGTATTTATGGTTAATACCAGTACCTAGCATTTGGATTTCTCAGTTTCTAAAATGCTAATGTCAACATCATCAGATATGTTTTCATTCTACTTCTTAATACAGTTTGATTTTCTTGTGCCTGTTTATTTTTGTTTGAATAACCTTGACACTTGGACATTAGTCATTTTTAATAATGTGGTTTTTATGTATTTACTTTATTCTAGTTCATTCAGCTCCTAAAGAAATAACAGAGTCTAAAGGACAAGAAGAATCTGATAACCAAGTTAAATATTTCAGTGTTGTTTGGTGTAAAGCTTCAAAGAAAAAACACAAGAAGTGGGAAGGTGATGCTATTCTTATTGTAAAAGGAAGGTCATGTATATTAAAGGATTTGGAATGCAAAGACATTGGAAGAGGTATTGTGATATTACTGTTTACGATTTAGTCTAAAATTAGTATATATCTTTGGTTATATGTCTGAAACATATTTGGGCTTTATGAAGGGACAGATGTTATTTTATTGGCTTTCATGCCTCAAGTGTGTATGACATGTAAGTTTATTTCATAATAGTAAACTGGACACTCTTATGACTTACCCTAGCTCATTAAAGGAAATCCTACCCTATGTTTTCATTTGCTTAAAAAATGATAAGCCAGCTATCTACAGTTATTTTAACACTTCTGATATTAAGCAGTTTGTCTTGGTATATCTAAAAAATTCTTTGAGACAGAGTCTAGCTATGTTTGTGGCCTTAAACTCCCAGTGTAGTTCAAGGTTAGCCTCAAACTCTCAATCCTCCTGTCTCTGCCTCCCAAGTGCTGGGATTATAGGCATGCACTACCATGCCACTCCTTTTTTTTTTTTCTTTCCAGAGTGCTGTTAGCTCAGTTAGTAGAGTGCTACTCTGCTCTCTCTGAGGACCCAAGTTCAATCCCTAGCACTGCAAAAATGAGAGAAGGATGTGACAGTCCACTCCCAAAGCAATCCCCAAAACAATCAGCCATTGCAAACCCTATGAGGTTCACTGTGAGCTATGAGTTGGACATGACTCAAAAACACATAACAACAACAACAACAACAACAATAACAACAAGATGCTAAGTGAATAAATTTAAAAAGGAATTGCTATAAGGAGTTGAATGATATCCAGTTTTAGTGCTACTCAAAAATTTTAAAAACAGAGCTGGAGATAATGATTAGGCCTGACATAGATTAACACATCGAAATTGCAGGTTACCATTATTTCTGTTACAAAATGTTGCTTGCATAAGTTGTACTAATACAAATTAGCTTACAAATTTAGAATGTTAATACAGTAGTGTGGGTGGGCAGGTGGGCGGGCGGGCAGGCAGCTGACTTTCTTTCTTTCTTTCTTTCTTTCTTTCTTTCTTTTCTTTCTTTCTCTCTTTGCATTGTCTTCTATTGTTAGATTTTGAGTATGGCCAAATTATAAAATCTGTTCTATGTCTTCATTCAATTAAAAATATAGTTTATAGTTTTTAGTAACTGTTATATGCTAACTACTATTCTAGAAGTAAATATTCAAAGATGAATATAACTTACAGACTAGTGGGGACAAGGCAATGCAGTTGGTAATTAGGAAGCAGTAAGATAGTGGTTTCAATGAGAATAGGGTGATGGGTTTTTGACATTTAAGAATACTGGAGCCAAGCTCAGGCTGAGCATCCCTTATCTGAAATGCTTTGGGACCACGTGTTTCAGGTTTTGAAGTTTTTTGGATTTTGTAATACTTGTATAATACTTACATATGACTTTACTAGTTGTGTATCCCTACTCTGAAAATCTGAAGTCTGAAATGCTCCACAATCTGAAAGTTTTGAACATTATTTAGGCATTCAAAAGGGTTTGGAATTTTGAGTTTTTTCACATTTCAGATTTTTGGATTAGGGATACACAATCTGTATCAGAGCATTAAAATTAAAACATACTCCATCATAAATAATTTAAGAATATACATAAATTAAAAATCGACACATTTATAAATTAAAGAACAGTTTAATAGGACAAATTGAAGCAAATTTTAACTACTTGAAAAGGATTATTTCCTAAAATTTGACAGTATTTTCCTTTTAGAAACTTTAAAAATAGTTTATGGTATACACAGTTTCTTCCCCTTGTAATAGCACAGTTACTATACATTTAATAGTTTAATGCATTTAAGAGATAAGTATTGTTAAGTGTCAGCGAGTCAGGTCTGACTCATAGTAACCCTATATACAATAGAGTGAAACACTATCCGACACTGTAACATGCACATAATCTTTTTTATGTTTAAGGCCATTGTTGAAGCCCTGTGTCATTCCATCTAGTAGAGGATCTTCCTTAAGAGTCTAAAATTCCATCTATGTAGTTAATGAGCTCATTTTAAAGCAGGCCATGACTGATTTATTGATATTTGTATTTCATCAGCAACTTACACAGGACAACTTAAGAAATGTCCAGAATACGGCCGGGCACGGTGGCGCACGCCTGTAATCCCAGCGGCTCGGGAGGCGGAGGCGGGAGGATTGCAAGTTCGAGACCAGAGGCAGTCTGCGTAACTTAGCGAAACCCTGTCTCAAAAAGTAAAAAAAATGGGCTGAGGACGCAGCTCAGTGGTCCAGCACTTGCAGAGCATGCAGGCGCAAGACCCTGGGTTCAACCCCCAGTAACCCCCCCCCCAAAAAAGAAATGTCCAGAATAATAATTCAAGCTAACTTTATCTTAAAATATCTCACTTTTTTTTCCCATGGTAATGGGTACTAAACTCAGGGACTTGCACTTATTTTGCAAGCACTCTGCCACTGAGCTGTACCCACAACCCCTTTTATTTTTTATTTTGAGACAGGTCTTGCTAAGTTATGCAGGCTGCCTCTTGCCTTGAACCTGGGATCTTTCTTTCTTTGCCTCCTGAGTCATTGGCATGAACCACTGTGCCCAGCTAAGGTTTTTAAATTTAATATAATTTAATTTTTGTGGTACTGGGGAGTTGAATCAGGGGCCTCATGCATGCTTTTTGCAAGTATCCAACCACTGAGCTGTACCTTCAGCCTTCTCTTTTTGATTAAAGAACTTAGAATGTCAGTGACTTATTGCCACAACTGCAGTATATTTTAACTTTGTTATCCCGTATGGAATGGTATGGTACTAGTTGTGGGAGCAGTTACGTCTACTGTTAATCATCCTTCACATTTCCTGCTGTTTCTAAGTGGAAATAGAGGTACCATGACATTTCTCTAGTTTCTTTACAAACAAGGACTCATATAGCATATCAAACCGTTTTCTTGGTTTGATTGTTTTCAATCCAAAGATGGCAAACTATAAAGAACAAAATAGACTCTATTTTCAATAATAAGATAGTCTTGCTTTCTTTAAAGAAGGACTAATTTTTATAGGTGTATTATTATTTCTTCTAATTTTTAGTTTTTTCCCATCCAAAATAATAAATTATGTTTCCATTTTAGCTAATGAGTTATTCAAGGCTATTTACATCCAAAGTAGTTTCCATTCTGTGTATCACAGGAAATTGACTGTGGTATCATGAAGTTATCTCAGAATGTCAGTTCAATTAATTGTTTTTTTTTTCTCAAAGGCACTGGATATAAATTCAGAGAGCTTGAAAAGATAGAAGAGGGCCAAACACTGATGATTGGTGGAAAAGAAATAGAAGTCATGGGTATAATCTCTTCAGATGACTTCAACAGTGGCAGGTGTTTTCAGCACAGGGGAGGAAGTCTGGCTATCCCAAGTTCTCAGACGGCCAGGAAGCCCTTTTCTAACCCCTTTAAAAGTGTTTGTAAACCAAGTTCAAAGGAAAATAGAAGGAATGATTTTGAAAACTGCAAACCACGCCATGACCCATATACAGCAAGTAAGATTTTAAAAATAATTTAAATATTCTTTCTTTATTGCCAAAAGATATTTGATATGTTTGTTTTAAATTTGCAGGTGAAAGTCATATTCTTCAGATACACAGTTTGACATAAGGGATAATGTTGAAGTCAAATAATAAGAGTTTGGGAATTAATATGTAAATATATAATCTCAAGAATAATCAAAATATTGTATATGGAAAAAATATCTAAGTTGTAGGTATATACATATATACAAATGTTTTTTTATGGAATGGAATCTGACTTCTGTACCAAGGAGAAAAATAAGTAAATTTATGAATTAGGATTATGATATTTCTAGATTGAAAATTGAATGGTTTGTTCACATGCATTTGTGTATTAAAATGTTGATCAATGAAATACCATGCAAAGCATTCACATTTTGCCTGTGAAAGTTCACTTTAATTCAGTCAATTTTCATATTATTGAGTTTAACTTTAAAAAATCACATTATAGCTGAGGGTAGTGGCCCATGCCATGTAATCCCAGCAGTTTGGGAGGCTGAGGCAAGGGAATCTCAAGTTTGAGGGCAGAGGCCGCCTGCATAACTTTGTGAGATGGTGCATAAAAGTTAAAGAAAAAAATGGACTGAGGGTGCATGGTAGAGTATATGTGAGGCCTTGGGTATATATGTGAGGCTGTGGGCCTAACCTCCAAGTATTGTGAAAAAAAGCACAAAATAAAATGAAACCTAACCTGTTTCTGATTATTCTATTATTGGATTATTTGTTCAGCTTATTATTTATTTATTTATCTATTGACAGAGTCTGGCTATGTAACTCAAACTGGTGTCAAACTCTTGATCTTCCTGTCTCAGCCTCCTGAGTGCTGAGATTATAGGCCTATGCCACCATATCTGGCCTTGTGAATTTCCTGATTTCCTTTTATGTGTTGAGTCTAGAGGAAAAACTGTTATCAAAGAACTTCTCACTGGGTAAGAAGGGCAAGTAACTTTGAATGAAAGCATAATGTAATAAATTGAAAAAGTAGGGGAAAGAGTAAGCTTCCTTCATAATAGTTGGTGTTGGGTGGTGCTGAGTTGGATCTGACTCATAGTGACCCTATGTACAACAGAACAAAAAACTACCTAACACTGTGCCATTCATCCAGTCTTTTCATATTTGAGCCCATTGTTGCAACCACTGTGTTTCTTCTCATTTTGAGTCATTGCCACATCAGCAAAAGGAAGTTCCAGGGGCTTTAACCCATTCCTGTCATTAAGGTTGACTCTACTCTGAGGAGGCAACTCTTCCTCAGTCTTTTCTTGGATGGCTTCTAGCTCATTTTCTGGCACTATATTTGGCAGTGCTTCTCTGCTATTTCTAGGGCTTTCAATGACTAATTGTTTCAAGAGTAGGCTGCCAGGTCCTTCTCCCTAACTGTCTTAGTCTTTTTTCCCCCCCCTTTATTAGTAAATAAATGATGATAGGGTACAGAGTAATACAGCATTGGCTTTTTCCATTAGGCATCCTTTACATCACTCCTGGCAACACTTTCATCAACCTACAAGTATATGGAGCCTTATGGCTAATATGTAGTAAAACTCAAATGCTTATTTGGGTTATAGTCCCCTATTTTTCCAATATACTCGTGAAGTTGCGCTGTTTACATTGAGATCGTCCTCTTCCCATTCATCCCCCCACATTGACCCTCCTCTCCATCACATCTTCCCCAATGTTTGCTTCCTTCTGCTAGTTCCCTCCCTCCTTCTATTCTATATTGTCCTTCTTCACTAAGTTTAATTGTGCATTTTTAATATATCAATTTATGTATAGGATTTTTTCTTCCTTTAGGTATGATTCAGCTCCCACATATGAGTGAGAGCATATGGTATTTCTGTTTTCGAGCTTGTGTTTGTTCACGTAAGATGATGTTCTCCAATTCCATCCATTTTGCTGCAAATAACATTATTTCATTTTTAATTGCTGAATAGTATTCCATTGTGTATATGTACCATAATTTTTTAATCCATTCTTCTGTTAATGGGCATCTTGGTTGGTTCTGTATCCTTGCTTTTGTGAAAAATGCTGCATTGAATTTGGAGATACAGGTGTCTCTGTGGTATAATGACCCGTCTCCCTTTGGGTATGTTCCCAGTAATAGTATAGCTAGGTTGTATGGCAATTCTATTTTTAGTTTTCTGAGGTATCTCCATACTGATTTCCAAAGTGGTTGAACCAATTTACAGTTCCACCAACAGTGTAAGCGGGTTATTTTTTCTCTACAACCTCGCCAGCATTTGTTATTATTTGTTTTGTTGATCTTGGCCATTCTGACTGGAGTTAGGTGGAATCTGAGTTGTTTTGATTTGCATTTCCCTAATGGCTAGGGATATTGAGCACTTTTTCATGTGCCGCATGGCCTTACAACCTTCCTTATTTGAGAACTGTCTGTTCAGTTCCTTTGTCCACTTGTTTATTAGATTATTTGTTGTCTTGGGGATTGCTTTCTTGAGTTCTTTGTAAATTCTAGAAATTAGTCCTCTGTCAGATGTGTAGGATGTGAAGATTTTCTCCCATTCAGTAGGGTCTTCTTTAATTCAGTTTATTATTTTCTTAACTCCGTTTATTATTTCCTCAACTCTTTTTATTATTGTACAGAAGCGTTTTAATTTCACATAATCCCATTTGTCTATTCATGTTGCAGTTTCCTGAGCAATTGGAGTCTTATTAAGGAAATGCTTTTCTATGCCTATATGTTGGAGTGTGTTACCTATCTTTTCTTCTAGTAATTTTAAGGTTTCTGGTTATATATTGAGTCTTTTATTTATTTTGAATGAACTCTCATGCAGATTGAGAGGTGCAGGTCTGCTTTCATTTTTCTGCAGGTGGAAATCCAAGTTTCCCAGCACCATTTGTTGAAGAGGCTTTCTTTTCTCCAATTTGCCTGCTTAGTTCCTTTGTCAAAGATCAGGTGGCTATAGATGTGTTGGTGTATCTCTGGGTCCATCCTTTTGTTCCACCCATCTTCAGGTCTATTTTTGTGCCAGAATCAAGCTGTTTTTTCAACTCTAGCCCTATAGTATAGTTTAAAGTCAGGGATTGTGATCCTGCCTGCATTAGTTTTGCAGCTTACCAGTGTTTTGGCTATATGTGGTCTTTTGTGTTTCCATATGAATTTTTGGATTATTTTTTCTATTTTTGCAAAGTCTGTCATTGGAATTTTAATGGAGATTGCATTAAATCAGTAGATTGCTTTTGGTAGGATATCCATTTTTATAATATTGATTCTCCCAGTCCATGAGCAGGGAAGGTCCTTCCACCTTCGAGTATCCTCTGCAATTTCTTTCTTTAATGTTTTGAAGTTTTCCTTGTACAGATCTCCAGGATTTTTGGTTACATGATTCTTAAATATTTAAGTGTTTAGTGGGCTATTGTGCAAGGGATTGTTGCCTTAATTTCCTTCTCTTCTTGTTCACAGTTGGTTTAAAGGAAGGCTACTGATTATTGAATGTTAATTTTGTATCCTGCCTCTTTGCTAAAGGAGTTAATTAGGTCTAAAAGTTTTCTAGAGGAGTTTTGGGGTCCTTTAGGTAAAGGATCGTATCATCCATGAATAAGGATAATTTTACCTCTTCTTTGCCTATCTGTAAGCCTTTGATTTCTTTCTCTTGTCTGATTGCTCTGGCTAGGACTTCAATCACAATGTTAAATAAGATAGGAGAGAGTGGGCATCCTTGTCTTCTTCCTGATCTTAGAGGAAATGGTTTCAATTTTTTTCCATTTAATATAATATTAGCTGTAGGTCTGTCATAAATGACCTTTATGATGTTGAGATATTTTCCTGTTATGCCTAGTTTTCCAGGATTTTTTCATGAAAAGGTGTTGCACTTTGTCAAAGGCCTTCTCAGCATTGATTGAGATGATCATGTGGTTTCTGTTTGCAAGTCTCTTGTTATGTTCCATTACATCGATCAATTTTCATATGTTGAACCAGCCTTGCATCTGTGGAATAAATCCCATGTTATCATGATGAATAATCATTTTTACCTGTTGCTGAATTCAATTTGCCAGGGTTTTGTTGAGAGTTTTTCATCAATGTCATTAGGGAAATTGCTCTATAGTTTTTTCTTTCTTTCCTTTTTTTATTGGAAATTTTTAATGTGCAATTTAATGGGTTTCTTTATGACATGGGTTTCATTCTGACATTTCCATACATGCATTTCATTGTACATTGTTCACATAACTTCCTCCTTATCCTCTTTTTACCCTCCTCCTCTATCCCCTCCCCCACCACCAATGGTCTCCTTTCTACCTGCATGTCTTTTTGTGAGAATATTTATCTATATATGTGCATCCCAATTTTGATTTAAGTCCAAGCTTTTTTCTATACTGATCTACCTTTTTACATTCTCAGCAGTATTAGAGGAGTGATCTAGTCTGTTTACATTATTGCCAGCCTTTGGTATTTCATTATTATTATTATTATTGTTGTTGTTGTTGTTGTTATTTTATTTTATCTAGTCTTGTGGTTTTTTTTCTATCTTCCTCCTTTTTCTTCCACCATACTCATAAAGTTGTGCTGTTTACATTGAGGTTGGCCTCTCCCCCTTCATCCCTCCACGTTGACCCTCTTCCCTCTCCTGTCTTCTCCAATCATTGCTTCCCTTTGCTAGATCCCTCCCTCCATTTTTCCACTCCTAGTTTTCTTTCTTAGATGTATCCTTGCCTCGTTTAGGTATCAGGGTGATGGTGATTTCATAGAATGAGTTTGGGAGTGCTCCCTCCTTTTCTACTTTTTGAAATAATTTGAGGAGAATGGGTATTAATTCTTCTTTAAAGGTTTGGTAGAATTCTGCTGTGATCCCATCAGGTCCTGGGCTCTTCTTTTTTGAGAGGTTTTTTTTTTTATTACCTTTTCTATTTCATTATATGTAATGGGTCTACTTAGATTGTTTATGTCCTCTGGGCTTAATTTTGGCAAATCATATGTGTTAATAAATTTATCCATTTCTCCTGTATTTTTGTTTTCTTGAGAATATAATTTCTCAAACTATTCACTGATGATTTTCTGGATTTCATTGGTATTGGTGGTTATGATTCCTTTCTTCCCTCTAATTTTTTCAATTTTGGCCTTTTTTTTTTTCTTTTGGTGAGAATGGCTAGGAGAGCATCTATTTTATTAATTTTTTCAAGAACCAGCTTATTCTCATTAATTCTTTGGATTATCTTTTCAGACTCTACTGTCCTAGTCTTGAAGTTCAGCTGAAACCTGTCCACCATGCATGGCCCTGCTGGTATCTGAAATACCAGTGACATAGCTTTCAGCATCACAGCAACATGCAAGCCCCCATAGCATGTCACGCTGACAGACACATGGGGTTCATAATAGTAGCGCAATCAAAGTGTATAAAGTGACAGTTATTTTTCCCCTGTTGCCACTATGAAAACATAAGCTTTGAGATAAAAAGGCATTTGAAATCATTTATATCAGTTCCCTCACTTTGCATTTGAGGAAACTGAGGTCCAGAAAGATGAACTGACTTAACTAAATTCAATAATCAATGACATAATTGGGAGAAACCCCCACAATTAAAAAATTCTTACTTCTATATTAAATTATCCTGAAGATTGAGTTGAAATATGGAGAGTAGAAGCTTATGCTTATGAATGTTTCCTTTTCTTTCTTTTTTTTTCCTTTTTTGCCATGCTTGGGGGTTGAACTCAGAGTGTTGTCCCTACTTTGCAAGTGCACTACCACTGGGCTGCACCTCAGCCTATTATTTATTTTTAGTTAGAGTCTTGCTAAATTTCACAGGTTGCCTCTGGCCTTGACCTCCCAATCCTCCTGCCTCGGACTCCTGAGTCGCCCAGATTATATGCATGTGCCAGTACACCCAGTGAATGTTTTCTTTTTATTTAAGGATTTTGTCTGTTCCACTAGACAGACAAACCTTCCTTCTCATCTTTATTCTTTTTCTTTGCCTTCCTTTTACATAATTAGAGGGCTGTGGGGAACTGAAAGAACACTGTGCTTAAAGACCAGAGTTGGAGCATCTGTTTGCCACTGACCTATCTGGTTCTTTTTCACCTCTTTGGGTAGTCACTTCATTAATGTTTTATGTAAATTGTGGGTTCTAATAACCACCATGGGCTGGGGTTTAGCTCTCTTGGTAGAGTGCTGCTCTGCACAATCTGAGGACCCAGCTTCAATCCCCAGCACCACAAAAACGGGAGAAGGACGTGGCAATCCACTCCTGAAGCAATCCCCAAACAGCCATTTGAAACCCTCTGAGGGTCACTATGAATCAGACTTGACTCAGTGGTGCCTAACCAGAACAACAATAACCACCATAGAGATTTAGAGCAGCTAGTATATTGTTGTTGTTAGGTGCCATTGAGTCGGTTCTGACTCATAGTGATCCTATGTATGGAACGAAACACTATATGACCCTGTAGCATGCCTGGAACCATGTCAGTACTTCTCTGCTATTGATAGAGTTTTCAATGACTGATTGTTTTGAAAGTAGGCTGCCTGGTCCTTTTGTTTTGTGTTGCTGGGGATTGAATACACGACATCAGAGTGCAGAGGGTCTCAAGAGGGCAGAGCAACACTCTACCAACTGAGCTAAACCCCAGCCTGGCTAGTATATGTGTATGTATAAATAAGTATTTGTTGAATAAGCCTCTGTCCAGTCAGTATTTTTTGATTAAGTGACATTTCAGTGACATTTATGTGTATATGCATGCATGTATATATATATCTACTTATGAGTATATGTGGGCTGGGATTTAGCTCAGTTGGAAGAGCGCTGTGCTACAGTCTCTGAGGTCCTCAGTTCGATTCCCAGCACCACAAAAATGGGAGAAGGACATGGCAATCCACTCCCAAGGCAATCTGGAAACAGTCAGCCATTGAAAACCCTATGAGGGTCGCTATGAGTCGGATACTGACTCGACGGCACCTAACAACAACAACAATGAGTATATGTATATAGAGTGTGAAAGTACTTTGTCTAAGTGGTTCATTCATCTCATTTATTTTACCATGTCAAAGGTAGAATTAATTTGTCCACTTAAAACTAATGTGTGAGAGATTTTGTTAGCATTAAATGGTGCCTTAAAAGGGCATTTTAAGATTTGAACTAGGATGTAAAGAATGCATAATGGAAAAAGCCAATGCTATATTACTCTGTAACCCATCATCATTTACTAATAAAGGGGAAAAAAGAAAGTAAAAGAGGGACTATTAGGGATGTGTGAGGGGATAACAAGGAGGGAGAGGAGGAGGATAAGCAAGAGTAATAGAGAAGGTGAGTATGATCAAAGTATATCATATGCGTGTAGGAAAATGTCATAATGAACTCATTATTATGTACGATTGATAAAAGTTAATTTAAAAAGAAAAGAAGATATAAAAATGGGAAAGTTATAAAAAAATGATTTGAATTAGTGTTCAAAAGTTTTTTCTAAAAAAGATTTGAACTAGTGTTCCATTATTATGGTGGTTGAGGTTTTTCTTTCTTAAAGATGGACAATTGAGTCGGGCGCAGTGGTGCATACCTGTAATCCCAGCGGCTTGGGAGGCGGAGACAGGAGGATCACAAGTTCAAGACCAGAGCCAATCTGTGTAACATAGTGAGACTCTGTCTCAGAAAGTAAAAAAAATGGGCTGGGGGTGCTGCTCAGTGGTCCAGCACTTGCAAAGCGTGCAAATACGAGGCCCAGGGTTCAACCCACAGTACCATAAAAAAAAAAAAAAAGATGGACAATTGTTATATGATAGGTTTTATGTAATTTTCATTTCTATCTCTTCTTCCCTCTTCTTTTTTAAAGGATAGGGAAGTGGAAAAGTGGGCCATTTCTTGGTTGGAAATTCACGAGGAATACAGTTTTGGTTTTCTGTAAGAATACAGAAGAAGGACAAGTGCTAAATTTTCCTTATTCATTTCCTAATACCCTACTTAACAGGAATTGACCTGAATGACCTCAAAGATAAAGCTTTTTTCAGTTATTCAGAAACCTAGGAAGATCCACTGAAAACTTGTCCTCTTGGTAATTACTAATAGTAATCATGATCAAACTCTCATTCAGATGACTATATTTCCACACTGATGGATATTTATTTAATCTCCTGGAAGATATTTCTTTTTATTTCCCTTTCTCATTTCCTTGTCTTCTTTTTTCCCTCTCATTTATTTTTTGGATTGAATTCAGATTTTAACCATGGTGTAAACATGCATATATACCTCCAAAATAATTTTGATGTGTTTATTATTTTACTTTAGATATCAATTGAGACTTATCTTCTAGTTACATTTGATTTTGCCTTTTTGGTGATATTTTAGTAAATCTTTTAAATTTTGTCTACACATTTCTAAAGGATTACATTATTATTTATGGTTACTTCATGTTGCTTTACAGAAGTTCATGAATTTGACATTCATGAATAAAATAAAGAACTTTACACAAATAATGGTAGCTAAATCAATGGAAAATTTGTCATTCTTCCTCAGTTCTGATTGGCAGGAGTAATGATCATTGATAATATATACAGAACTGAAAATAAAGAGAGCCTTTATTTTAAGTTTGGGGAGTCTTTTCAGTATGAGAAGCTTACAGCATTGACAAATGCATCTTGGCAAAATTCCAACCCATGCTTTCAAGTGGAAATAGTTCTCTTTGCTCTGAATACTGAACTATTGGATGTGGTGGCTTACTGAATTCCTTATTAGACAAGAATGAATTTCAGTGGTTTCAAAACACTTCTGGGCATGTGAAGTCTAGAAAGCTCTTTGTAATTCTTTGCATCAAATCTAACCATAGTAAGACATGAGAGATTTTTTAAATTTTATACCCTTACTTAGCATTGTTGTTGTTATTAAATGCTGTCGAGTTGGTATCCGACTCATAGTGACCCTCATAGGGTTTTCAATGGCTGATTGTTTGGGGATTGCCTTGGGAGTGGATTGCCACGTCCTTCTCCCATTTTTGCGGTGCTGGGAATTGAACACAGGACCTCAGAGACTGCAGCGCAGTGCTCTACCAACTGAGCTAAATCCCAGCCCCTTACTTAGCAATAGTGATATTAAATCTCTTTCTCTCTCCTTTCTTTTCCTTTCTTTTCCTTTCCTTTCCTTACTTTTCCTTTCCTTTCCTTTCTTTTCCTTTCCTCTTTTCTTTTCTATCTTCCTCTCTCCCCTCACCACTCCTTCCTTCCTTCCTTCCTTCTTTCCTTCCTTCCTTCTTTTTTTACAGTGTTAGGCAGGACCTGTTACAAAATGGGGACTTCCTACAAGATAGGGCTTTCTTCTTCTCATAATGCCCCAGCCCTCAAAAGCTGGCCAGAGTTGCCTGCCAGAACATGTCCTAAATCTGCCCCAGGACCCAGCAACTGATAAGCCCTTTCTTTTCCCTCCTACAGCCCATCAGAACCCTTCACATACCTTCTCTCTACCTATCCAAATACAAGATGATGGCTACCCCTCTGTTTTTCCCGCCCACAGCCCATAAAAATCTCACCCTTTCTTCCCCCAGCTGCTATTCTCTCCTCTGCTAGAGACAGCTCTGGCAGCTTCTGCTGAATAAAGGCCTGATAGAGTTTACAGGTTTTGATCTCCTACCTGACACACAGGTTGTCACTATATAGCCCAGGCTGACCTGGAACTTGCTATTCTGCCTTCACCTCCTTTTTTACTTCCTGAGTGTTGTGATTACAGGTGTGTGCCACCATACCCAGCATAAATGATGGCAAATAGTTCTATCAATGTAAACCAGATAATGCAGTTGCTGACAACTTGAAATTACAATTATAGGTATACCTTTACCTTTTTTTTTTTTTTTTAAAGATTCTCTTGTTATGCCACGACCAGACAAGAATCACCAGTGGATGTTCAATAAGAACTGTTTTCCTCTTGTGGATGTAGTAATAGATCCTCACCTTGTGTATCACCTTCGACCACATCAGAAAGAAGGAATCATTTTCCTTTATGAATGTGTAATGGGAATGAGGTAGGAAAATAAGTAATTTGTTTAGCTTTGATTTAACCTGTAAGGTAATGGTTTTCTAAGAAGAACTTGATATAATGAGTCACAGGGGCACACCATGAATTTGAGTTGGCAAGAAAGGTGACTGACTGGTACTTACTATGTGCATTTATTCCAAAAATGGTTCTTGATGGGTGCCATGTACCAGATATCCTGCTAGGAGGTGGGTATATAGGATTCAGGACCATAGTCCTTACTCTTAAGTGGCTTATAAAATGCTTGACTAAACATAAATACTGTCAATGTTGATATGGTACAATAAGAGCTTGCTACTAGTATGATAAAAGGTTATAGGATCAAAAGGAAGAAGCTTTTAATGTTGCTTTTGAGAAGTTTGGAAGTCTTCCCTCTCATTTGTACTTAAAAAAAAGTCTCTCTCTTCTTTTTATGTTGGGGAATGAGGGTTCTCCAGAGAAACAGGTACATTAATGTTGATGTTGTTGGGTGCCATCAAGTTAGTGTCCAACTCATAGCGACCATGTATACAACAACAAACACTATTGCCAGTGCTTCTCTGCTATTCATAGGGTTTTCAGTGGCTGATTATTTTTTGGGAGTGGGTTGGCAGATCCTTCTCCCAAGCCTACAGCACCTGGTTTTCCTAGAGGGTCTCCCATCCAAGTACTAACCAAGCCTGACCCTGTTTAACTTCTGAGATCTGATGGGATTGGATGCCACAGTGGTGTGGCTGCAGGCTAGATGCAATAATACACACACAGTGACACACACACACACACACACACACACACACACACACACACACATATAATAAAAGGTGTTTACTGAATTAGCTTACAGGTAGAGGAGCAGGGGAATACCACAGTGGCCACCTGCAGAGGCCAGTAGTCCAGTCCAAAGAGCTAGAAACCTGAAAAGTCTCTGCCTGATGCCGAAGTCTAGAAGGTTTGGGGCTGATGTTGAATTCTCATTGAAGCTAAGTAAATTGTAGTCTGATGTCTGCAGGTAATGGCAATCTCTCTCTCTCTCTCTCTCTCTCTCTCTCTCTCTCACACACACACACACACACACACACACACACACACACAAACACACTCACATACTCTGATCTGGGAGATTGTGAGCCTCCCTGCCAAATGCCTTCCCCTTTATTCTTAACTTCCTCCTTCAGAGCTCTGCCCCTGGATTGCACCACATTGGTTGGAGAGGGGGCTCTTTCCCTCAGTTACCTATGGAATTGTTGGTCCTCTCTGGAAATCCCCTCACAAATCAATTCCAGGAATCTCAATCTAGTTAAGTTGATAATGAAGGCTAACGTCTTAATACACAGATGTGTATTAGTTACTTTTGTGTTTGTTGTTGTTAGGTGCCATGGAGTCAGGTCTGACTCAATGACTCAGGGTTTTTGATGGCTGATTATTTCGGGATTGTTTCAGGATTGCACTGCCACATCCTTCTCCCATTTTTGTGGTGCTGGGGATTGAACTCAAGGCCTCAGAGAGTGCAGAGCAGCACTCTACTAACTGAACTAACCCCAGCCCCTACTTTTGTGTAGCTATGACCAAAATGCCTGACATAAACAACTTAATGGAGAAAAGATTTATTTTGGCTTACAGTTTCAAGGTGTCTGTCCATCAGGGCTGGGAGGGTATAGTAGAGCATAACAGTTCACATCATGGGGACCAGGAAGGAAAGAGAATACAGGAAGAGGCCAGAGCAAGATGTAGCTCTTGTAGACATGCCTCCAGTGATCTACTTCCTCCATCTAGGCCCTACCTCCTACCTTCCACCACCTCCCAGTAGTACCATCATATTATGACTCCATCAACAGGTTAATCCATTCATTAGGTCAGAGCCCTCATCATCTGGAAACACCATCACATACTCAGAGGTGTGCTTTACTACTTCCCTAGGCATTTCTTAATCACATCAACAAAATTAACCATCACACAGCACGTGCTACCACTCCTGGCTCCTGGAAACTTTTATCTAGACTCTTCCTTTGTGATTCTTCTCAGTTGGTCTGGGAATCCTCTTTGATTTCTTCTGTCTCACCTTCTGAATCTAATCAGACCTAAACTTTTAGTTACTTTAATCTCCTAAATATTATTTGATTCCTAATCATTTCTGTCATTCCACCATAGCAGCCCTAGCAGATTGTGTTTAATTTAAAACATTACATTTTATCCAGACTGTAGAAGTGGCTCATAACTTGAGTATCAGCTTTTGATCCTTCTCAAATCTAATCTACTTATAGCTCGCTGCCAGGCTGGCCTCAAACTCAACTGATGGGATCCTCGCCTCATGGGTGCTGGGATTACAGGTGTGCACCTAGCTAAGTGTTGTGTTTTGATTTTAATAGTAGTGTATTTAGTATGCTTGCATCCACACCACTGTGGCATCTGATCCTGTCAGGTCTTGGAAGCTAAGCAAGGTCGGGCCAGGCTAGTAATTTGGTGGAAGGCTGCCTGGGAAAACTAAGTGCTGTAGGCTTGGTAGAAGGACCCGGCAACCAATTCCCCAAAAAACAATCCACCATTGGAAACCCTATGAGTAGCAGAGAAGCACTGACAATAGTGTTTTGCTTGTTGTACATAGGGTCACTGAGTTGGACACTGACTTGATGGCACCTAATAACAACAATGACAAAAACAACAATGACAAAAACATTTAGTATAACAACAACAACAACATAGTTAATAAAAATTATGTTAGGAAACACAGTGTGTTAAATTTTTTTCTCATTCTTAATAAATGTTGGTGGGATACAGAGTAATAAGACTTTTGCTATTTCAATTGTGCAACTATTACATCACTTTTGGTTACACTTTCAACAACTTACATAGTTTATGGAACCCGTTCACTAATACGTAGTAAAAATCGTGTGCAGTTATGGGTTATATTCCTGTACTTTTCCTCATGTATTTGTATAGTTGCATTATATAATTTGATATTATCCTCTCTCCCGTTATCCCTCTACATTATTTCCCCTCCCCATTCCCCCATCCTCAACTTCACTCCCCCCTGCTAGTTCCCTCCCCCCTTCTTTCTACTCTGCTTATATTTTCCCTCCATAAATAAGCCTAAGTGTTCATTTTTATATATCTATGTATGTAATGGGGCTGGGATTTGGCTCTCTTGATAGGGTGCCATGCTGCACCCTCTGAGGGCCTGGGTTCAATCTCCAGCATTGTAAAAATGGGAGAAGGAAATAGCAATCCACTCCCAAAGCAGTCCCAAAACAACCAAGCCATTGAGTTGGACCCAACTCGATGGTACCTAACAACAACAACAACGTATATATAGGTTCTTTTTTTTTTCTGTAAGTTGGTTATAGCTCCCCACATATGAGTAAAAGCACATGTTATTTCTCTTTTTGGACCTAGATTTGTTCACTTACGATGATATTCTCCAATTCCATCCATTTTGCTTCAAATGACATTATTTCATTCTTCTTTAATGCTGAGTAATATTCCACATTTTTTTTATCCATTCCTCTGTTGATGGACATCTTGATTGATTCCATACCCTTGTGATTGTGAAGAGTGCTGCATTAAATATGGAAATGCAGGTGTACCTGAAGGATGATGACTTTTCTCCCTTTGGGTATACTCCTAGGAGTGGTATAGCTGGGTCTTATGGTAGTTCTATTCTTAGTTTTTTAAGGTATCTCTATATTGATTTCCAAAGTGGTTGAACTAATTTACATTCCCACCAGCAATGTAAAAGGGTTCCTTTTTCTCTGCATCCTTGCTAGCATTTGTTATTATTTGTTTTGTTGATCTTGGCCATTCTTACTGGAGTGGGATAGAATCTCAGAGTTGTTTTGATTAGCATTTCCCTGATGGCTGGTGATATGGGAGAATGTTGTAGTAATGTACTCCTGAAGCAATGTCAAGAAACAACCACTGAAAACCCTTTGAGATCGCTATGAGTTGGACCTAACTTGATGGCACTTAACAACAACAACAACAACAACAACAACAACAATGGCTAGATATTGAGCATTTTTTTTTAAAAGAACTGCTTTGTTGTTGTTGTTAGGTGCTGTTGAGTCGGTATCCGACTCATAGCGACCCTCTGTACAACAGGGGAAACACTATTGTCAGTGCTTCTCTGCTGTTCATAGGGTTTTCAATGGTAGATTGATTTTTGGGAGGGGGTTGCCAGGTCCTTCTCCCAAGCCTACAGCTTCTGGTTTTCCCAGGTGGTCTCCCATCCAGGTACTAACCAGGCCCGACCCTGCTTAGCTTCCGAGATCTGACGGGATCCGATGCCACAGGGCTATGGCTGCAGGAAAAAAAAGAACTGTTTTATTGAGACATAATTCACATACCATAGAATTCAACCATTCAAAGTCTACAAGTCAGTGGTTCTGAGTTTATTCACAGAGTTGTACACCATAATTACAATCAGTTTCACCAACTATCCTCTAAACTCCCAAAGTCATTAGCAGTTACTCCCCCCTTTCACTCTAATCTGCTCCCCTAAACCCTGGGAACTAATAATCTACTTTCTGTCTCTGTAAATGTGCCTATTTCATATAAATAGAGTCATTTAGCCTATGGTTTTTTTTTGATGGTTTTTTAACAACTTTATTGTTGTTATTTTCTAAACAACAATTCCTGACCATTCCTACATAATAAATGCACATTGTTGAAAACATGAAAATTTTTGGAGAGGGAGGAGGTTAGCAAAGGAAAATATCTTCTATAATCTCTATACCAAGATAACATGTCAACATTTTAGAATATTTTTCCCAAATATTTATTCCACATTGATAACTATAACCTCTTTTTATGTTAAGAATAACTTGAGCATAGTAGACTGCACTATTTACATTTCCCCATGAACATTTTAAGGGTTCCAATTTTTCTACATTTTCTTGAGCATTTTTTTATGTGTTTCTTGGCCCATTGAACTTCTTCATTTGAGAACTGTCTGTTAATTTTCTTTGACCAGTTATTAATTGGGATATTTGTTGTCTTGGAATTCAATTGCTTCAGTTCTTTGAATATTGTGAAAATTAGTTCTCCGTCCTAATGAAAAGGATGCAAAGATTTCCTCCCATTCTGTGGGTTCTTCCTTAACTCTGTTGATTAATTCCTTTGCTATTCAGAAGCTTTTTAGTTTGATGAAATCCCACTTTTCAATTCTTGGTGCAATTTACTGGGAAATTGGAGCCTTGTTAAGGAAACATTTTCCTATGCCTATGTGTTGGAGTGTATTTCCTATCTTTTCTTCCAGTAGTTTTAAGGTTTCCAGTTTTATGTTGCAGTCTGTTATCCATTTCAAATTGAGAATCATGTAGATTGAGACATGTGGGTCTATTTTCAGTTTTCTGCAAATGGATGTCCAGTTTTCCCAGCACCATTTGTTGAAGAGGCTATCTTTTCTCTGTTGAATGTTCTTTGCCCCTTTGTTAAAACTCAGGTGGCTGTAGTTGTGTGGGTGTATCTCTGGGTCTTCAGTTCTGTTCCATTGATCTTCCAGCCTATGTTTATGCCAGCACCAAGTTGTTTTTGCTGCTGTTGTCCTGTAGTATAGTTTGAAGTGTGGTATTATGATCCTTCCCCTGTGCTGTTTTTGCACTTTAGGAATGTTTTGGCTGTATATGGTCTTTTGTGCTTCCATATGAGTTTTAGAATTAGTTTTTCTATTTCTGCAAAATCTGTCATTGGAATTTTGATGGGGATTGCATGAAATCTATAAATTGCTTTTGGTGATATAGCCATTTTTACAATATTGATTCTCACTATCCATGAGCAAGGGAGATCCTTCCATCTTCTAATATCCTCCGCAATTTTGTTCTTTAATTTTTTTTTTTTTTTCAGTACTGAGAGTTAAACCCAGGGCCTCGCACTTGCATGCTTTGCAAGTGCTGGACCACTGAGCTGCACCTCCAGCTCATTTTTTTTTTTTTTTTTTACTGTTTGAGACAGGGTCTCGCTAAGTTATGCAGACTGCCTCTGGCGATCCCCCCACCTCTGCCTCCCCAGCCGCTGGGATTACAGGCATGCGCCATCATGCCTGGCACTTTCATGTCTTTTTGTGGGAATATTTTTCTATATATCCTTGGATCGCAATTATGTTTAAGGTTGAAACCTTTTCTGTAGTGACCAATCTTTTTACATTGTCAGTAATATTACATGAATTTTCTAGCCCATTTGTATTATTACCATTCTTTGGTATTATTGATATTATTATAATTATTTCCCGAATATAGTTCTCTTTCTTTGAAGAGTCTTTCTCTGGTTTTGGTATTAGGGTGATAATGGCTTTGTAAAAGGAATTTGTAAGTGTCCTATCCTCTTCTGTTTTATGAAATAGTTTATGAATAGTTGAGTAGTATAAGGATTAATTCTTTTTTGAAGTTTTGATAGAATTCAGCTGTGAACCCATTGGGACCTGGACTTTTCTTTGTTGCGAGATTTTTTTTTTATTACTGTCTCTATTTGTGAATGAAATGGATCTATTTAAGTTGCTTATGTCCTCTGAGCTTAATTTTGGTAACTCATATGTGCTGGGAAACTTACCTATTTCTTCCTTATTTTTATTTTATTGGGAGTACTATTTCTTAAAGTATTCTCTGATGATCTTATGGTTTTCATTGCTATCCATGTTTATGACCCATTCTCATCTCTAATTCTTTAAATTTGGGCCTTTTCTTTCGTTCTTTTGGTAAGACTGGCTAAAGTGATGTGTATTTTATTAACCTTTTCAAAGAGCCAGCTTTTAGTTTCATTAATTCTTTTAGTTTCTAATGGCATGTTAAAATTTTTTTCACAAGTAAAATATGCTTAGAAATTTCTAGTTTTCAAATAACTTTAAGCTAAAAATGAATTGATTTAAGGAAAAACAAATTGATTTAAATAGTAGCAGTGTTACATATATGGCAAGAAATTGTGATGGTATAATCAAAGACTGATATTTGGGAGATGCTGACAAGATACAGCCTATGCTCCCAGGATAATTACCCCCATCTTTTACCTTCTACCTACCTTGCCAGCTTTATTTCTTTGTAGTTCTCTTGGAATTCAATTCAAGATCCTATTATATTAAGCTGCCTAATTGGTGTAGTAAACTCCTGTTTACTCTTTAAAATCCTGCACAAGGTATATCTTCTCTGTAAAGATTTCCTGCTGTCTTTTCTCCCACCACAAAAGGATGGATTTCTGTTTTCTTTCTTCTATTCATTATACATTTTTCATTTGGCTGAAATTCAGTCTGCATTGGCCAACTGTTTACCTAAAACAATATTGGTGGATATAATTTATGTTTGTAGCTTTTTCTGTACACCTTGAAATGGAAAACATAAAATTTCCTATTGATTCTTATTTGTACTAATAAGTATACTTAATTACCAAACTATACTTATATTTTTGGTAATATCCTTTTTTCCCTTGGATATTAACTTTTTAATATATATCATGTAGATATCTAAGGGCTTTAAAATAAAAAGTGGTATAAGCTGGCACAGTGACTCACTCCTGTAATCCCAGCAACTCAGGAGAGGGAGGCAGGAGGATCACAAGTTTAAGGTTAGAGGACCCTGTGTAACTTAGTGAATCTTTGTCTCAAAATGAAAAATAAAAAAAATAAGGAGTGCTAGGGGTGCAGCTCGGTGGTAGAGTGCTTGCAAAGTATGTTCGAGTCCCTGAGTTTGATTCCCTAGTTCCACAAAAAACCCCTCACAACTATTGTTGTTGTTGTTAGGTGCCATTGAGTCGGTATCCAACTCATAGCGACCCTCATAGGGTTTTCAATGGCTGACTATTTCGGGATTGCCTTGGGAGTGGATTGCCAGGTCCTTCTCCCATTTTTGGGGTGCTGGGAATTGAACTCGGGACCTCAGAGACTTCAGCGCAGTGCTCTACCAACTGAACTAAATCTCAGCCCCCTCACAACTATATATACACATAATCTTGCATAATCTTATTAATATTCTTAATAACATTTCATTTTAAATTCCATTAATTTAACAAATCTGTAGGATAACAGGTTTTTACTCAACTGTGTGGATTAGATTAAGTATTTAGTGTTTATTTTTTAAAAATTTGATATTAGTTAGGTGCGATCAAGTTGGGTCTGACTTATAGCAACCCTATGTACAATAGGGGCTGGGAATAGTTACAAATATAGATCTCTTTCAGTCACTAGGCCAGGTAGCTGTTTTCCAGATCATTAGTGCTGCATCTGTTTTTGAAACATCTCAGTTGGTATTCCATCAATTCCTGGAGACTTGTGTTTTGCCAATTCCTTTAAGGCAGCTTCCACGTTTTCCTTCAGTACCATTGGTTCCTGATCATATGCAACCTCTTGAAATGGTTTATCATTTACCAATTCTTTTTGATATAATGACTCTATGTATTCCTTCCATCTTCTTTTAATGTTTCCTGCACCGTTTAATATTTTCCCTGTAGAATCCTTCACTATTGCCACTCAGAGCTTGAATTTTTTCCTCAGTTCTTTAAATTTCAGAAAAATAGTGTTTCTCTTTTTTGATTTTTCTATCTCTACCTCTTTGCACATATCATTATAGTATTTGATTTTGTCTTCTTGAACTGCCCTTTGGAATCTTCTGTTTAGTTCTTTTTTTTTTAATTGGAAAATTTTAATGTACACCTTAATGTGATTCATTCTGAAATGCCTTTCATTGTGACATTTCCATATATGCATTTTGTTGGACATTACACAGATAAATTCCCGTTTACTCTCTTGTGTACTTCCTCACCCTGTCCCACTCTTCCACCAAAGACTTCTCTTCCATTTGCTTGTCTTTTTATGGTAATATTTTTCTATATAACCTTGGGTTCCAATTATGTTTAAGATCAAAACTTTTTCTGTAGTGAACTTTCTTTTTACATTGTCAGCACTATTATATGAATTTTCTAGCCCATATATATTAATACCATTCTTTGGTATTATTGTTGTTATTATAATTATTTCCAGGACTATTAAAGTTGGGCTGTTTACCCTAAGGTCACCCCCCCTCATTCCTCATTCCTCCTTGTTCCTCCTCTCCCCCCACTCCTCTCCCGGGATTTCCTCTTTTTGCTAGATCTCTCCCTCCTTCTTTTGCATTCCCCAGATTGTCCCTTCTCCATTAGGTTGGCTTTAGCTTTTTTTTTTAATTAATTATTATTTTTTATTATGTTCTAACCTCCGCATAGGATTTTTTCCTTCTTATAATTTTGATTTTAAGTGAATGAACATAAGCTCAGAAAGAGAAATACCACATGTTTAGTTCTTTAACTTTGTCATATCTTCCTTTTACTTTAGCTATTTTTCATTCAAGGACAAGTTTCAGTATCTCTTTTGACATGTAATTTTGTCTTTTTTTCATATCTTTTTAATAACCTTTTGCTTCCCTCATGAATGATGTCTTTGATGTCATGCCACAACTTATCTGGTCTTTAATCATTAGTGTCTAATGCACTGCTTTTCTTGAGTTGGTCTCTGAATTCAGGTGGGATATACTTAAGATCATACTTTGCTTCTCATATACTTGTTCTAATTTTCTTCAATTTCAGTTTGAACCTACATATGAGTTGTTGATGGTTTGACCCACAATCAGTACCGGTTTTTATTCTGACTTCTGATATTGAAGTTTTCCATCATCTCTTTCCACAAATGTAGTACATTTCGTTCCTGTATGTTCCATCTAGTGAATTCCATGTGTATAGTCACCGTTTATGTTGGTGAAAAAAAGTCTTTGCAATAAAAAAGTTGTTGGTCTGACAAAATTCTATCATGTGATCTCTAGCATTGTTTCTGTCACCAAGGCCATATTTTCTAAATTCTGAGCTTTCTTCTTTATTTCCAACTTTTTCATTACAGTCACCAGTAATTATCAATGCATCCTGATTGTATGTATGATCATTTCAAACTGCACAGGCTGGTAAAAATCTTCCCTGTCTTCATTTGTGACCATACTGGTGTTGTGTAAATTTGAATAATAGTCCTATTAACTGGACTTCCTTGTGGGCATATGGATATTATTCTATCAGTGACAGCATTGTACTTTAGGACAGATCCTGAGATGTGTGTTTTGATGATGAATGCAACCCCATTTCTCTTAAAATTGTCATCCCTGGCATGGCAGACCAGATGAATATCTGTTCAAAATGGCCAATACCATTTTAGCTCACTGATGCCTAGAATATTGATGTTTATGTGCTCCATTTCACTTTTGAGGACATTTAATTTTAAATTGAAATTATCTACCACATCTATACGATAACAGACTTTTACTAAATTATGTGGATTAGATTAGGTATTTAGTGGTTGTTTTAAAGTATGGTATAGGGAGCTATTTTTGTTGAGGACTTTATTGTCTATCTGAGAGTA
>VMDO01012816.1:0-60675 GCA_007922755.1 Pedetes capensis
GTATGCATGCATTTTTAATGTAAAAGAAATGAATGAAGAATACAAACAATTATTACTGAGAAGTAGATAACAGTGAAAGAACATTTCCTATTTGATATATTCAGGTATATTGAAGAGCTACCTTTTAGTAAACATTTCTTGGCAGAAATGTACTAGTCAGTATGTGATGTATAAGAAATGAGGCATATTCAATGTGCCATGGCTTACAATTTTGAAGGTTTGGCCCACTTTATAATATAAAATTTTGTTTTCATCAAACCCATTGTTTTAATCTGTTTGGGGTATGATAATAAAGTAGTATAAACTAGGTGACTTATAAACTACATAAATTTTTTTCTCACTGTCTTGGATGTTAGGGAGTCAAGGACAAAGGTGCCAGTACATTCTCCATCTGATGAGGGTCTACTTCCTGGTGGAAGGATGGTCAACCTTTCATTGCAAACTCATATGGCAGAAAGGGTGAGTGATCTCTCTCTAGCTTCTTTATAAGGGCACTAAACACATAAGTGAGCCCTCCACCCACATAACACATGACCTACTCAATTCCCAAATACTCCACATCCTAGTAACATTGTCTTGGGGGAAAGGATTCCAACATATGAATTTTGGAAGGAAACAAATATTCAGAGCATGACAATCATCCTTATTAAGAAGCATTTATTTTATATTAAGAAATGTATTGTCAGTGAAGCACAGAAAAAAAAGAGAGCTGTTTCCATCACTAAAGTATTTCAATAATTATATGAATTAAAGCCAGGCACAGTGGCACACATTTTTAATTCCTGCACTTGGAGGCCAAGACAGGAGGATTATAAGAGTTTGAGGCCACCCTGAGCAACATAGTGAGAAATTGTGTCAATCCCATCCCCAAATATATTAATTAGTCAATGTAACTACAAAACAAAATTATACTATCTTTATCCAAACATGGAAATAAAACTATACTAGTACATTAGTTAATTAACTATATTAGTATATTTGTTGCAGAAGTCTCAAAATTATGATAAACTTGGCAGAACTGATGTTGTTGTTGTTGTTGTTAGGTGCCGTCGAGTCGGTATCCGACTCATAGCGACCCTCATAGGGTTTTCAATGGCTGAGTGCTTTGGGATTGCCTTGGGAGTGGATTGCCAGTTCCTTCTCCCATTTTTGCGGTGCTGGGAATTGAACTCGGGACCTCAGAGACTGCAGCGCAGCGCTCTACCCACTGAGCCAAATATTGATTTCCAAGAACTGATGTAGATAGAGATAATTTCCTATTTCTTTGGAAAAGAAGAGGAGTCAGGATGACTTTCCTAATTAGATACACTTTGGGGTCAAGATCATTTTTCTATCTTTTTGGAATTAGAATGTAAAAAAAAAAAAGGAGTTCATAAATAAACAATGTCTCCCTGGACCTTTCCTGGTAAAGATTAATTGAAGTTGATTTATTCAACAGAGTTAATTTAGCATCCCAGGAAAGCACCTGCTTTAAAGGTCATTTTGACAGAATAGCAATGGAAGTTCACTGCTGACAATGTCTGGGAGTCTAGAATCCAGGATCACCACCCGCTGACAGTCTGGGGTATGAACATGAGCCAAGACCATGAAACAAATTTCTATTAGGGCACATGACAGAGGAGGTCAAACCCAAGCCCATTGTAGTTGGAAGAACAAATTCAAAATCCTGCATAATAAAAAAAAAGCTATGTCTCTGCAAGTAAAATAAATGATAGCCTTTGTTTAGCATTTCATTGCTAAACTTTATTTATTTATTTATTTATTTATTTATTTATTTATTCATTCAGTACTTGGGTGTTGAAGCCAGGGCCTCACAAATACGTTACAAGTTCTCCACTACTTGGCTGCACTTCCAGCCCATTTATTATTTTACTTTTTGAGAGCTTCGCTAAATTATGTGGCTGCCTTTGGCCTTGTCTTGAACTTTGGATCCTCTTGTCTCGGCTGCCTGAGTCCCTAGGCTTAAAGGTGTGTACCACCATGCCTGGCTTTTATTGCTAAAATTTAAAGAGGATAAAAGGCCAGGCACAATGGTGCACAACTGTAGTCCCTACCAACTTGGGTGGTAGAGACAGGAGGATTACAAAATCAAGGCCATAGTGAGCCTGCATAGTTTAGCAAGACTCTGACTCAAAATAAAAAAATAAAAATTAAAAATGGGCTAGGGGAGCAGCCTAGTAGTAGAACACTTGCAAATATGTGTGAGGCCCTGGGTTCAACCCCCAAGTAACAAAGGAAAAAATGAAAGAAAGGAAAGAAATGATAGAAAGAAAGGAGAGAGAGAGAGAGAGAGAGAGAGAGAGAGAGAGAGAAGGAAGGAAGGAAGGAAAAAGGAAGGAAAGAAGGAGAAAGAGGAAGACTTTCCACCTTGGAATGAGTAAGAGCAAAAAAATGTGCTGTAAGCCTTATCTTTCCCTCTATATAAAAGATGACAATGCTAAATTTTAGTATAATTTCAACATGCCACAATAATTTACAGTGATCATGCAGAAATGATCCTAGTTTAAATCCCACCACACTCCCTTAAGGTATTAAAATTGTGCATAAAAATTCTAGAAGTTTCAAGTTAAAGCTAGGTCATGAACCGATATATAGCTGTTTTCATAAAATAGCCCAGAATATGTGATTAGAATTATGACATTTTAAATTAGTCTATAGCCTCAATATAATTCTCTAGAATGCCATAATAAATATATCACATATTCCTTTATATGCTGTGTTTTTATGGTACATTATTAATGAAACATGAATTATTAAACGCATATTTCAATAATTAGTGGCTGAAATCATATTACAGCAATTCTGATGATAACTAATATAGTTGCTTTAATGCAGATGCATTGATGCTTATATTTTAATGTGTTCCTAACTCCTTCATACTGAAGAGTAGCATAGGTTTATATGTTGCATGTACTTTATTAGGTTTTATGTATCAGATAATATAAAAGTAAAGTTGAAAATAGATTAAAGATTATTAACAATTTCAAAGTAAATAGGAAGAAACATTGTAAAGTTTTATAAAAGTAATGATTTCTCAATAGGCCTAGGGTTTTAATAGTTGTGAGATAGTTTGTACTCCTTAATTTCATTAGAAAATACTTGGAAAATGGTCCATTCAACCAAGTTAAGATGAAAATTCCTTAATGCTCACAATATCCTTAACTTAGAATTCTATGTCTTGAAATACAATAATACTTTACAGGCAAGAACAGCTCTCATTGCAAAAACCAAAAAAAAAAAAAAAATCAAAAAAGAAAAAAATCTGAAGCCCAGAGAATTGAAGAGTTGCCATCTTTTGATCATGAAATTCACCCAAAAGCAATTTGGTAAATGAAAAAATAATTACATAATTTGATTAAGGTCACAAAACCAATATTTCTAAGAAAGAAACCTCAGCTCTACTGAATTTCATAAAAGAGCTCTTTCTACTAGGCTTGACTGATTATTTAAGGACTAAATAGTCCTCCTCTTGCCAAATCATTTTTTCAGCATAAAATTATGGAACATCTATTTTTCTGTAGGCCAGCTACAGGCCAGCTGTAGGTTCTACAGACTCAAGGGTGAATAATAAATAGTTTTGATCCTTGTGAAACTTAATGCAGGAAAAAAGGTTGAGTTACAGGCCAGTGCAACTTGCAAGAGAAAGGGAGAACTAAACCTCCTAAAAGGAGAAGATGTAGACCATATTTTGTGCCTTTGTTCGAAGTCTTTCACTGACTTTCTTCTCTTTCCAGGAAAAAAAAAAAAAGGTTTTATGCCAATCCCTGACTCCACACCACCCTTTGAGCATATCCACTCCCAACCATACTCTTCCACCCCAGCCAAATTCACCTCCATTTCCATTTCTTGCCAGGCCAAATGTGATCCTCAGGAATTTGGCACATGCTATTGATTCTTCTTAGATATTGATGTGAAAGCACACATACTCTTACTCGCTTTGTCTCTGATTTTCACTTAAATATCACCTTTGACTTTTCCTAAGAACCTCACAAAAATAACAATTCCATCTATACTATGCCTATATTTTAACATATTAGTCAGGTAAGAAGCACAGAAACATTACATAATTCCATGATATTTATAGTTTGTCAAAGGTGAGGCCACAATTTGGATACAGAGGTCTGCCTTCAGATTCAGTATTTTAACTACTTTATTTTACTGGCTCCCTATTAAGAGATTTCAGAAAGTTGAACAAATAATATGGAAATTTCATAAAAGGAATCTCTCTAAAAGGTTAAAAGAGGATGAATGGGAGCATAATGAACAAAAGAAAGGTTGTAAGAAGATGGAGGAAAAAGTTTGGATGTGGTTGGTACCCAAAAATACTGTGTCTTGTAGGATTGCTTCCCAATGTGTTGATATTAAGAGTTGGTGGACATTTAAAGAAGTGGAGTCAGCTGGACAATATGTTGCTCCCCTATCATCTCAGTGAATTGGGAGGTTGAGGCAAAGAATTTAAAGTTCTAGGGCAGAGGCAGCTTGCACAAATTAGCAATAACCCTCTCTAAAAATAAAAAATAAAATATGGGTTGGGGGTACAGCTCAGTGATAGGGCACTTGGCTAGCATGTGTGAGGCTCTGGGTTTGAACCCTAAGTACTACAAAAAATAAATAAATAAAAAGAAAGAGGAAGAAGAAAAAGAAGATGAGGACGAGTAGGAAGAAGAAGAGAAGGAGGTAGATGAGGAGGGGGAGGAGAAGAAGGAAGAGGAGCAGGAGGAGAAAGTGGAGTCTAGTGGAAGTCTAGTGGAATTAAATCACAGGATATCATCACTGTGAAGGGATTAATACTGCACTCCAGGAGTTGTCATAAGGGTGTGTGTTGCTATAAAGAGAGGAAACAGCCAAGTACTTGATTTCTTCTTCCCATGCCCATTTCCCTTTCTGCTTCTCTGTCAATTTGTGATGCAGACATGGAAGACCTTACCAGAATTCTAGTGCCATACATTTGGACATCTAAACTGTGACCAACATAAGCCACTTTTCTTCATAAAGTACCCATTCTCAGGTATTTTGTATTGGCAGCACAAAATGCACTGATATTCTGTGACAGATTTGTTGTGAAGCTTTTCCACTGGAAGAGTCTCAAAAGTATTAAATATATGAGTAAGTGAATATATAAATAAACAAAGCATTTCACTGTAGTAAAAATTACCTTTCTAAACTAAGAAATCACAGATTTCAGAAATATCAGGCCAAAATACTTGGAGGAAAAGAAAGGGGAACAGAGAAAAGGACCAGGTAAGCACTAGTGTTTTCCCTTTCTGATGACACAACTTTCATAATTACCACAATATGGTTGGTATAGTAAAGATAAATATAATTTGGTTAAAAAAGTTACTGCTTATTCTGTTTATAACTATATGTCTCTTCAAAGTATCTTTTGTATTTTGATCAGCCCGTTCAATCAAATATTTTAAAACTCAAAATTAGAACCAGAATTTTTAATTACTTGAATTTAATTCAATAATAAAAATTGGAAGAGAAATCTCATTAATTACACTGCTTTCCTGAATCAATTATAATCACCATTATATACACCAAAATTATACTGTCGTTGTTAGGTGCTGAAGAGTTAGTATCCACCTCATAGCTATCCTACATACAACAAGGGAAACAGTATTATTACTTCTTCTCTGTTATTCATAGGGTTTTCAATGATGGATTGTTTTAGGGGAGTGAGTTACCAGGTCCTTCTCCCAAGCCTATAGCACCTGGCATTCTCAGGTGATCTCCCTTCTAAGTACTAACTAGACCCCACCCTGCTTAGATTCTGAGATCTGACAGGATCAGAAGTCACAGTGGTACAGCTGCAGGCACCAATATTATAGATGACAAATAATTAAAATTTATTTTTTAAAATTTATATAATTATATTTTTAAGTTTATATTATTGTGTATACATTTTAATAATTCTTACTAAAGGATTAAATAATAATCAAAATTTATAAATAATACATAATATATCATAACATAAAATAAAATAACATAATACATAAATAATACATAATATAATAATACAAAATTATAAATAATACATATTTTGAGAAAATAAGGAAATGCTCTTTGATAAGGGATAAAAGCCTGCAGCTGTAGCCCTGTGGCATCTGATCCCGCCAGATCTTGGAAGCTAAGCAGGGTCAGGCCTGGTTAGTACCTAGATGGGAGACCGCCTGGGAACACCAGAAGCTGTAGGCTTGGGAGAAGGACCTGGTAACCCCCTCCTAAAAATCAATCTGCCATTGAAAACCCTATGAACAGCAGAGAAGCACTGACAATAGTGTTTCCCCTGTTGTACAGAGGGTCGCTATGAGTCGGATACCGACTCGATGGCACCTAACAACAACAACAAGGGATAAAAACCAAAGAAATTTGGAATCTGTTATAAAAAATTTGATGGAATAGGGGCATGGGATAGATTTTTTTTTTTCGGTACTGGAAGTTGAACTCAGGGCCTCGTGCCTGCATGCTTTGCAAGTGCTGTAGCTGTAGACCTGTGAGCTGCACCCTCAGCCCATTTTTTTACTTTTTGAGACAGGGTCTCGCTAAGTTACACAGACTGCCTCTGGTCTCAAACTTGCGATCCTCCTGCCTCCGCCTCCCAAGCCGCTGGGATTATAGGCGTGCACCACCAACTCCCCACCCAGCATAGATTTTAATTGAGTTCAAATGCTGATTTGTAAAACTGACAGATTCAACCTGCATAAAATATACATATATCTGTTGTTAGGTACCACTGAGTTAGGTCTGACTTAAAGCAACTCTATGTACAACTGTATCCAACACTACCCAAAACTGTGCCATGCACACAATCTTTTTATGTTTAAATCCATTCTTATAATCACTGTGCCAAAAAATCTAGTTGAGGGTCTTCCATTTTATTGTTGATACGCCACTCTCCTAGACATGATGTCCTTCTCCAGGAATTGATACCTCCTGACAACATGTCCAAATTATGTAAGATGCACTCCAAACATCCTGGCTTAAAGGAACACTCTGGTTGCACTTCTAAGATGAATGTTTTGGTACTTAGGGCAGCTCAAGGAATTTTCAATATTCATCTCCAGGACCATAATTCAAAAACATCAGTTCTCCTCCTGTCTCCCTTTTTCAACGTCCAGCTTTCACAAGGATATGATGAAACTGAAAATACCATGGCATCAGTAAGGTGCATCTTCATCTTCAATGTGATATCTTTCCTTTTCAACACTTTAAAGAGGTCTTTTACAGCAGCACTTCCTAATGTATCATTTGACTTCTTGACTGCTGTGTCAGTGGGTGTTGATTGTAGAACCAAGTAAACAAAATCATGGATAGCCTCAATCTTTTCTCCATGTATCATGAAATTGCTTAGGTACATGGCTATAAGGATTTTCATTCTCTTGATGTTGAAGCATAAACCATACTGAAGGCTGTCTTCTTTGATCTTCGTTGGTAAATGTTTCAAATCCACTTCACTTGCAGCAAGTGAAGTCATATCATCTGCATAACATAGGTTTTTAATAAGTTTTCCAGCAGTCTTAATGTCATGTTCTTCTTCATATCTTCCAGCTTCTTAGATTTGTTCTGCATAGAGATTGAAGAAGTGCAATGAAAGGACAGAGCCCTGAAACACACCCTTCTTGACTTTTTATGAAGCAGATTTTTTTATTCTGTTTTATCAATTGTCTCCTGTTCCATGTACAAATTTCTCATGAATAAAGATAAGTGCTATGGTATTCCTATTCCTCGCAATGTTTTCCATGATTTGTTGTGATCCACATAGTCAAATGCCTTTGCATAGTCTATAAAACATAGCCATCTTTCAGGTATTTCTTGCTTTCAGCTAATATCCATTTGATATCAGCAATGATGTTCCTAGTTCCATGCTGTCTTCTGTATCTGGCTTCGTTTTCCAGCAGTTCCCTGTGAATATAGTACTGCATTCACTTTTGAATGACCCTTAGCAAAATTTTAATTGCCTGTAATATAAATGATATTGAGCAATAATTTCCACATTTGTTTGGATCTCCTTTCTTGGGAACAGGCACACATGTGGATCTCCTCCAGTCAATTGACCAGGTAGCTGATTTTCAAATATTTTGGTGTAAATAACCACTTCCAGTGCTGCTTCTATTTGTTGAAACATTTCAATTGGTTTTCCATCAATTCCTGGAGCCTTGTGTTTTGACAAGGAAAAGTCCACTCCTTCCTTCAGTATCGTTGGTTACTGATCACATGCAACTTCTTAAAATTATTGATCATTCACCAATGATTTTTCTATTATTATTCTGTGTATTTCTTCCATCTTGTGATGCTTCCTGTGTCATTTAGTATTTTCCCTATAGAATCCATTATTGCCATGCAAGGCTTGAATTTTTTCTTTCAATTCTCTTAACTTGAGAAAAAGGGTGTGTTATTCATATGTATAAACAATTCATATATATAATTCATATGTACTTGTAATTCATATATATATATATATCCCAAATATATATGTATGTATGTGTGTGTATATATATGTGTGTGTGTGTGTGTGTGTGTGTGTGTGTGTGTGTGTGTGTGTATAGGAGAAGGGCCTGGTAATCCACTCCCAAGGCAATCCCAAACAGTCAGCCATTGAAAACCCTACAAGGGAAGCTATGAGTCAGATACTGACTTGACAGCAACTAACAACCTAACATATATATATATATATATATATATATATATATATATATATATATATATGATATATTATATATATGTACACTTGATGGGCTGGGATTAACTCAGTTGGTAGAGCACTGCGCTGCAGTCTCTGAGGACCTGAGTTCAATTCCCAGCACCGCAAAAATGGGAGAAGGGCCTGGCAATCCACTCCCACAGCAATCCCAAAACAGTCAGCCATTGAAAACCCTATTAGGGTTGCTATGAGTCGGATACTGACTTGATGGCACCTAACAACAACAATAATTCACTTGATCGAGTGCCAGGTTTTAGGTCACTTGATAGAGTGCTGTTCTGTACACTCTGAGGCCCTGGGTTCGATCTCTAATAGCATAAAAGTAGAACAAGAAAGTGCCAATCCACTCCCAAAGCAATCCTGGAAACAATCAGCCATTGCAAACCCTATGAATAGCAGAGAAGTAGTGGCATCATTCCAGGAATGGCACAGGGTTAGGGAACATTTCATTCTGTTGTATGTAGGGTCACTATGAGTTGTACCCGACTTGAAGGCATCTAACAAGAACATGTATATAGGCTGATCGGAGGAAGATGGCATACAGTTAACAATGGTCTTGAGATTTAGAGAAAAAGAAGAGGTTAAATAATGCTTTAAAATTCATACTGAACAGGTAGATATAGTACAATAAAATAGGAGAAAAGGATTAAAAAATACAGAGCTACATAGCTAGCATGAACAGCAAAAAAAAAAAAAAAAAAAAAAAAAAAAAAAAAAAAAAAAAAAAAAAAAAAAAAAAAAAAAAAAAAAAAAAAAAAAAAAAAAAAAAAAAAAAAAAAAAAAAAAAAAAAAAAAAAAAAAAAAAAAAAAAAAAAAAAAAAAAAAAAAAAAAAAAAAAGGAAAAAAGAAGGAAAAAAAAAAAAAAAGAAGAAAAAAAGAAATCAGCACCTTCACAGAATTCAGCAGCAAGGAGTCCACAAACAATTCTACCAGCATGAAGTATTGCATGGACCATGGACAGAGTTTAGAGTAAGAGTTCAGAGGGGGAGTCCAAGCCAGAGACACACCTTATCATCCTGTCACAGAACACTGAGTGCATACAACACAGGGAGAATTCCACACAGGAGTCTTCAGCTCAGATCCACTGCTGAGTATAGCTCTGGCAACATGCCAACATCCTGCTGACAAGGCACTGGAAGCACATTTCACAGAGGGAATCTGGTGAGTGAGCCCCAAGGACAAGAAGCAAGACTGGAACCAGGGACACCATTCACCATCTCCCCACTGTAGAAGACCTGGTTCCACAGTTTGGGACAGAAGTACAGCATGGCATGAGCTCTGTATGGGAGTGCAGGCCTCAGACTGACTGTGGTGACATGCCATCATCCTACCCATCACAGCATGGGATCAGCAAGTGAGCCCAGAAGTCAGGGCACTGCCACTGAATATGGCATCAGAGACTCGACCCACTGCCATCTGCCACCACAGATCAGGTTGTAGAGTCTGATGTGAGACCTCCATGAGGTGTGGGTTCTGTAGGGGAGCAAAATCCTCAGAATGACCAGAGGTGAAATGCTGTCATTCTGAAAGTGCAACACTTGTGGTTCACTCCACAGGTCAGGCCACCCAGTGAACTCTGAAGCCTGGTCCATCTGGAGAGAGTGGCACGGGCATCCTGTCATCATCCCTGCCAGAGAGACACTGTGCAGAAACCCCTCCATCAGACCTGCTGTTGTTGTTGTTGTTGTTGTTAGGTGCCGTCGAGTCAGTATCCCACTCATAGTGACCCTCATAGGGTTTTCAATAGCTATTTCGGGATTGCCTTGGGAGTGGATTGCCAGATCCTTCTCCCATTTTTGTGGTGCTGGGAATTGAACTTGGGACCTCAGAGACTGCAGCGCAGTGCTCTACCAACTGAGCTAAATCCCAGCCCCATAAGACCTGCTAGCTTCCAGAAAAAGAGCATATAGGGAAAAGCCCCTTCCATTTGGTGGTATTGAGAAATCTTAAAACAATGGTGTCATCACCTCTTAGGAAATTTTGTATTAGAGAATAATGAAAATTTGACTACAGGCAGAAGCACCAGCAGGGTTATGGCTGAACAATGACCCAGCACAGCTTTCCCTGATGGTAAGAGGCTGGAAGGAGGTACTACAGGGTACCCAGCAATGATGCAAAACTGAGGAAAGTGTGGTGGGGCTCTCTCTGATGGTTGTAGCTAGTAGGAGGGAAAGTTGTTAAAGTGGAGCTGGCCAGGAAAGAGGCCAGATGACACAGCTCCACTGTAGGGTCTTGGACCTGGGGTCTGTGAGTCTGTCTGTCTGTCTGTCTTTCTTTCTTTCTTTATTTCTTTATTTCTTTATTTCTTTCCTTCTTTCTTTCTCCAGGAGAGAAAAGCACCACCCTGGCCCCTAGTGCTATGGAACTGTGAGCTAGAATGAGGGAAAATGAGGGGTGACAAGTCCAGGGGATGGTGAAGACAAGCAGGGGCTGCTGGTTTCCTGAACTTAGGAAAGCTTGTTCAGAATAAGTAATGTCTGTGGCCTGGTACAGCATGTGACATGGAGAAATAGTGCCATGGTCGGGGAAGCCTAAGAAACTTAGCTTAGGCTGTGGTCCAATGAGGGTTGGGAATGCAAGGGACAGGGAGAAACTGAGGGGGCAGTGCTGAAAGCAGAGTTTGAAGCAAGAATGAGGCACTGCACACTGAGGCTGCAAACTATGGGGTGATGGAGGGAAAGTCTAGTGAACACCCAAACTCACTGGAATGTTAGGGGAGAATCTCTTTACACAGGAAGGATTTGGGACCTAGCACCCAAACCAAGCAATGGGCAAGTCTTAGCAGAAAAACACACAAAACATGAAAGGACATGCTGGATGGGAAGATCCTATAGACCAATGTACCTCAACAGATAACATCAGGGAAGCCAGATTCCTGGAGATTTCTGAAGGGGAATTTAGCACCCTGCTTATAAATATGCTAAAAGACCTCAAGGACACCATCATGAATGCAATTGATTCACAGAAACATATCTAATTTGGAAGAACAGTTCTACAAAGCAACCGAAATTCTGAAGAAGAACCAAGCAGTGGTCCTTGAGGTGCAAGGAAAATTAAACCCACATGGCATTATGGTAGAATCTTCAGTCTTGGGAATTGATGAAGCTAAAAATAGTATTGTTGAAACTGAACAAAAGGTTGATGTTGTTTACTCACATGCCAAGACAGAAAGAAAGATGGAACAATATCATCAAAATTTTCAAGAGATTTCTGACAAAAGGAGAAAATGAAACGTAAGAATTCAGGGGTTCCATGAAGGAGCAGAAAACAACACAAGAGGATTAGGAAATCTATTCAAAGAAATATGAGTTGAAAACTTCCCAAACCTAAGTCAAGAGCTGGATACCTACACAACTGAATCATTCAGAAGCCCAAATGGAGTAGAACAAAACTGATCCTCCTCATGACACATTATAATTGGAATACTAAATCTAGATTTCACAGAAACTATTATGACAGGTGCAAGGGAGAAATACCACCTTATCTACAAAGGCAAATCCATCAGAATAGAGTGGACTTCTCAACAATGTTAAAGACAAGGAAAGCTTGGACAGATATCATCCAAGCTCTGAAAATAAAACTACCAACCAAGATTATATTATCCAGCAAATTGATCTTTTAAAATAGATGGCAGGTATAAGACATTCCGTGATATTGCCTTGTTCAAACAATTCGCAGCCACCAAAAAAATCATTGCAGAAGACCCTCAATGAAGCGCCACATACAGAGGAGGTAAAACAACCTGACATAAAAGATCAAAGAAATGCACAGTAAACATGACAAGAAATTAAGAAGAAAATAGGCTGAGTATAAATCAAAAACCAGTAACAAGCACCAAATTAATGCATAATAATAAGCACCTCTCAATAATTACTCTCAGTATAAATGGTCTTAACTCACCATTCAAGAGACATAAACTGGCCAATTGGATTAAAAAAAACACATAAACTCTCAGTATGTGGCATTTAAGAGACTCACTTAGCCCACAAAGACTATAAAAAGCTGAAAATTAAAGGTTGGAAAATAATATACCAAGCCAGGGGAAACATCAACAACAAAAAAAGCAAGAGTTGTGATGGTAATTTTGTATAGATTATACTTCAATACCAAACTAATCAGAAAAGACAAAGAAAGACACTATTGCTAAAAGGAACAGTCAATGAGGAACACATAACATTACTTAATATTTACTCTCCAAATGCAGGGGCACTTGGCTTCATAAAACAAACTTTATTGGAAATAAAGGAATACATTGGACCAGACACAATAATTGTGGGGGATTTCAATATCCTACTTTTGCCAAGAGACAGGTCATCAAAACAAAAAATCAACAGAGAAATGATGAACTTAAATTGCACCATAGACCTACTGGGTCATACAGAAGTCTTCAGAATATTCCATCCATCTGATGATGAATATACATTCTTCTCAGCACCATATGGAACTCTTTCTAAGACCACATTTTAGTTCACAAAATGGCTTCAACAAATAAAAAAAAGTAGAAATCATTCTCTATACCTTATCAGATCACAATGGAATAAAATTAGAACTCAAGACCAATAAATATTTCAGAATTTTCACAAATTTATGGAGACTAAATAAAACACTGCTGAATGATCAATGGGTTATCAAAGAAACTGAAGTGGAAATTTAAAAATTCCTGCAATCAAATGAGGATGAGAACATATCTTACCAAAATTTATGGTATACAGCAAAGGCAATTTTAAGCAGGAAGTTCATAGCCATGAATACCTTCATCAATAAGTTAGAGAAGGCCCAAGTAAATACCTTAATGACATATCTTAAGGCATTAGAAAGCCAACAGCAAGCCAATCTGAAAAGGAGTACTGGAACAGAAATTATCAAGATCAAGACAGAGATCTCACAATTAGTGTCTAAAAAACAATTCAAAGAATTAATGAGACTAAGAGCTGGTTCTTGGAAAAGACTAATAAAGTAGATGCCCCAGCCAGTCTCACTAAAAGAAATTGTGAAAAGTCCAAAATTAAAACAATTAGAGATGAAAAGGGAATCATAACCATCAATACCAATGAAATCCAGACAAACATCAGTCAATACTTTGAGAAACTGTATTCCAAAAAAACAAAAATACAGAAGAAATGGATTAACACATACAATTTACCAAATTAAGCCCAGAGGACCCAAGCAATCTAAACAGGCCAATTGCATAGACCAAAATAGAGAAGGTAATAAAAGACTTCCCAACAAAGAAAAGGCCAGGCCCTGATGGGTTCACAGCAGAATTCTATCAAACCTTCAAAGCAGAATTAATACCTATTCTCCTCAAACTATTTCAAAAAGTAAAAAAGGGGGGCATTTCCAAACTTTTTCTGCAAAAGTGCCATCATCTTGATACCAAACTTGGGCAACACCTGAAAAAATGCACAATATGCCTAGCCATTGTTGTTGTTGTTGTTGTTGTTGTTGGTAGGTGCTGTGGACTTGTGTCTGACTCATAGCAGCCCTCATAGGGTTTTCAATGGCTGATTTTTTTCAGGATTGCCAAGTTCTTCTTCCATATCCCAGCCATTAGGGAAATGCTAAGCAAAACATCTCTGAGATTCCACATAACTCCAGAAAGAATGGTCAAGATCAACAAAACATATATTAACAAATGCTGGTGAGGATGTGGAAAAAAATGGAACTCTCTTACACTGTTGGAAAGACTGTAAATTGGTTCAAATACTTTGGAAAGCAATATGGAAATACCTCAGAAAACTAAAACCAGAAATGTCATATGACACAGATATACCACTATTGGGAATATACCCAAAGGGAGACAAGTCATCATACCACAGAGACACCTGAATCTCCATATTCAATGTAGTACTCTACACAATGGCAAGGATATTGAACCAACAAATATGCCCATCAACAGAAGAATGGATTAAAAAATATGGTATGTGTACATTATGGAATATTACTTGGCAATAATAAACAATGGAATAATGTCATTTGCAACAAAATGGATGGAACTGGAGAATATTATCTTAAGTGAAAGAACACGAGCTCAAAAAGAGAAATACCAAATGTTCTCACTCATATGTGGGAGCAGAATCTTATTTAAAGGAAGAAAAAACCTATATATAAATTGATATATAAAAGTGCCCAGTTAAAATTAGCAAAGAAGGGATAATATAAAAGGTATAAAGAAGGAGGGAGAGGACTAGCAATGGGAAACAAACATTGGGGAAGGTGGGATGGGGAGGAGAAACAATGTAAAGAGGCAATCTCAACATAAAGGATGCTACTTCATGAATATATGAGAAAAATAGGAGAATATAACCCATAAATACATATGGATTTCACTATATATTAGTGAACACATTCCATGAATCTCATAAGTTAATAAAAGTATAACCAAAAGCAATATAATAGTTGCATAATGGAAAATGCAAATGCTATATTACTCTGTATCCCACCAATATTTACCAATAAAGGAGAAAAAAGGAACATGTATGTATACACATATGTATGCACGTGTGTGGGGGATGTCCTTAAAATGATTTTTGAAGTCTTTTTAAATAGTGCATAAATTATGCGGAGTAATATGCTTCATTGTGATTGTTTCATACACATACATAACATATTTTATCATGTCCACCCCCACCATCCTTTCTTGTCTTCCCCCTGTCCTACCACGTTACCCCTTCCCCTTTTTCAATAGTTACCCTTGGTTTTTGGAGACTTTTTAAACATTCCATTTTATTAACTATTAGCAAAATAGAGATCTTACTTTTTAGATTTGAAGATAGATGTTTTAGAAAATAGTACATATTCATTCCCTTTTTAACATACACAGATCTATACAGATTTTTTTGGTTGCATATATACCTAATAAATTAGTAACTTTTTTCCATACCCAAATATATATTATAAATAATAATCCTATTGCATCTGATCTGTACAGAATATTTATTCTTCAAGTATTCAGTTGCTCTCTGCTGTTGAACAGTGTCCCACACATAGGGAGCCTCAGAGTTTTCAATGGCTGATTGTTTCAGGATTATTTTCAGCAGTGCACTGCCACATCTTTCTCCCAGTTTTGTGGCACTCTCAAGTAGTCAGTAATAAAATTCAAATACATATAGGAAATCTTTTTAAAAAATATTTTTAAAATCATTATGGCAGTTTCTAGTGCCTGAGAAATGGATGCTAAGCATAAATCTATTAAGTAAATATCATGGATTAAATGATGTCTTATTTTGTAGCATTATGAATTTCATTCCAGCTCTATTTGTTCATTACATTGATATTCTCAACACTTAAAAACATAAATTGTTCATATTACATTTCATCTCTTGACTTACAGAGTACAACAGAACAGATATTAGATTTGGAAGAGGTCATCTGTGGACAAAATATCAAGAGAATAATTACACTGTCTAAACCAAATAATGTACAATGTGAAATAAGAGTGACTTAATTAACTGAAACTGTCCCAGCAGAGTGCATTTTTATCTAGTGAAAACATAAAAAAACTGCATTATATCAATTAATCTAGTCATATTTCAATGTGTATATAACAAATGAGTAAGTATATGAGCTATTTGTGTCAGTATAAATAGGTAATAAATACGCATACTCATTTGAGTCTTTATCAATACCAGCATTGTCACAAGACAAAAAATGTATTTAGAAACCTCTACTCGAAAAAGGTGATCTTTTGAGCCATGCACCATGAATCATGCCTGTAACTCATCAAGTGAGGAAGCTGAGGCAGGAGGATAGCAGTTCAAACCCAGAGGGATCCTGCACAATTTGGTGAAATCATATCTCAAGATAAAAGACTAAAAAGGGGGGCTGGGTGGTGTAGCTCAGTGGTAGAGCACTTGCCTAGCATGCATGAGGTCCTAAGTTTACCTCTTAAATACTGTCAAAAAGAAAAAAATGGTGATCCTCTTTGAGCATAAAAATAAAATGAAAAGCCGGGTATGGTGGTGCATGCCTGTAATCCCAGCTGCTCAGGAGGCAGAGGCAGGAAGATCGCAAGTTCGAGACCAGTGGCAGTCTGCATAATTTAGCGAGACCCTGTCTCAGAAAAGTTAAAAAATGGGCTGAGGGTGCAGCTCAGTGGTCCAGCACTTGCAGAGCATGCAGGCGCAAGGCCGTGGGTTCAACCCCCAGTACCACACACACACACACACACACACAAAAGATGAAAATGTTACTGTCCAAAAATATTTCAATCATTAGTAGAAAGATACTGTGATGCCATTATGAAGTCCAATGAGGGCTCTCCTAATTTTTCTTTCTCATGCACTAGTATAAAACAGACACGCTAATTTTCGATGGGGCTAGGCGTTAGCTCAGCTAGTATAGTGCTTGCTCCGTGCACTCAGAGGCCATGGGTTCAACCACAAAGCAGCACAAAAATGGAATAAGGACTGGGCAGTCCACGCTCAAAACAATCTTGAATAAATCAGCCACTGAAAACTCTATGAATAGCAGAGAAGCACTGACATAGTAATGGGATTAGCACAGTTTTGGGGAATGTTTCCTTCTGTTATATAGAGGGTTGCTATGAGTTGGACCAGACTCAACAACACATAACAAAAACAACAACAATTTTTTATCAGGTAAAGAGCATTTTCATTCTTTCTTTCTCTTTTTCTTCTTTTTTGTCTTACTCTATAAATTCTGCTTTGGATTAATTTCTCAATATTTGGGGCTTGATGAGAGAATATCTGTTGCCTACTCTTTAAATGGAGAGCTCATAAAACCATGAGAATTAGAAAGGTGTTTGCCATAAGTCTTCATTTGTTTGTACATGTAAACACCAGGGTTTTATATACCAGCACAGAGCCTCCTTATTTAGTAAACTGAAGGAACAGTGAAGCAGTTTGCTACCTAAGTGGGTAGAGACTACTCAATTCCAAAAATTCTGTGTTAGAATCTGACTTGGAATTTTCAGTTCTGATTACCCTAAAGAAGATGAACATCTTGATTCTTAAATGAAAATTGCCTATTATTAATTTTGCAAGATAATTCAAACTTAAACCATTGTGGGCTAACTACTCCTTTTCTATTACTTTTTGTTTCTCTTTTTTATTATTATTTATTTTTTATTATATTTTTATTAACAGTATGTGCGTGTTGAACCTAGGGTCTCACCCATTCTTTGCAAGTGCTCCACCACTGGGTTGTACCCAGGACATTTTTTCCATTTTATTTTAAGAGAAGGTCTCACTGAGTTATGCATGCTACCTCTGGCATTGATCTTGGAATCCTCTGTTCTCTGCCTCCTGAGTCACTAGGACAACAGGCATGTGCCACCAAACCTAACTGAGAAGAATTATTTCTGGATTTATGACTACGCAGATCAAGAGAGGCCTTATGTGATTAGAGCTAGTGGGTGGCAATTGAACTGCTATAATTGCAGGTCGTCACTGAGAACACAAACTGCCACTGAAAATAATCTTTGCCAAAATATTGCCAGGAGCTTATAACAGGTCTTAACCTATGGAAATATTGGAACTGTGCTTAGGGCTACAATTTCTCCTTTCCAATCTGTCCACTGAATGTTGACAACAAAATGCAGCAAATTATTTCAGTATCTGACTAATTAAGCCTTGAGTAAGCACCACAGGCATTGGTCCTGTTTCTTTAGTCAAATTGTTCATCTAGACATGGGGAGAGATGAGTGTTTTGTAATTTCTCCTTCATGATCTTTCATACTTTCTCAATATTCTAAACAGTTCTGTAAGAAATCACTTGGAACAATTTTATGTCTTTTAGGTAGTTAGTCAAACTCCTTGTCTAAGTGATTTAAAAATAAATTAAAGAAGCTTAAAAGAACAGGAATATTATGGTAGATATTTATAATGATTCATCGATAAAATTTTTCACAACAAGGTCCAATTGAATTAGGGTTGTTCAATAAATTACTGGATATTCAGTTAATTTGAATATCAGATAAAATTGATTTTTTAATCCTAACTCTGTTTTATGGAATATTTAAGCATCTGTGTTTTTTGTTGGCTGAATCTCGCAACCTTAGAATGAATTTATTTTCCAAAATGAGTACACAGTGAGTATTTTTTAAAGTGAGTTCAACTTGGAGAGCATTATGTTAAGTGAAATAGTCAAGGAACAGAAAGACAAATACCACTTGGTATAAATTATAAGTGGAATCTGAAGGATTGAATGATGGTTATCAGAGACTAATGGGGGAGGTGAGACAGTGGCTGGGGAAAGGGAAAATGTGGATCAAAGAGAACATAATTTTATTTAGATAGAAGGAAAACATTAGCAATGATTTGACAGTGTGGTGATTACAATAAATAATAATTCACTGCCAATTTCAATTTTTTTTTTGGAAATTAGATTTTTAAATATTTTACCACAAAATGTGATTAGTATGCATGGTGATGGTTTTATTAATTAGACCAGCATAATTATTTGCCTGCAGCTGTACTCTGTGGTATCTGGCCCTCTCAGATCTCAGAAGCTAAGCAGGGTTAGGCCTGGTTAGTACTCGGATGGGAGACTTCCTGGGAACACCAGGTGCTGTAGGCTTGGGAGGACCCTGTAACCCACCCCCCAAAATCAATCTGCCATTGAAAACCCTATGAACAGCAGAGAAGCACTGACAATAGTGTTTCACCTGCTGTACGTAGGGCCACAATGAGTCAGATACTGATTGAAGGGCATCTTACAACAACAATAACTGGAAGGAGAATAGGAAACTCTAAAGCCATCTATACCATCAGGCAAATCATAAACATGTACATGTAACACATGCACTTGTATGTATCACATCAATTTTTTATAATCTCTACATAAGTATTCACCAAAAGGAGAATGGAAGTACAGTGCAAAATAATTTTTTATTTGAAAATCTTACTTTGACTGTGCTTTCAGTTATAGAAAGATTGTTAGAAATGTATATTATAAAGGTTATCCAATATAATTTTATTACATTTCTTAATACTTCATGTCTTGTGGTATAATATTTGTAATGTCATGGTGCAATGTCCTGTAGTGTTTCATGTAAATCTACACAGAATTTATAATGGCACTTATTAAGTGGGTTTTGAATTTTGAGTTGTATGTGTTTGGAATTTATTCATCCAGTTGTCCCATTTAAAGATAATTAGAAGGGTCAAACTGCACTTGGACAATGAATAGTTACTTTAAAATGTTTTGCACATTGTATTCCTTTGGAATTTTGTAATACCAATTTATATATTGTTTTAGATTCAGTTAAAATCCGTTTATTTTAAAAGTATGTTTATTTTGCCTCAAGGTGCCAAAATATATTCTTAAAAGTCAGACCAAATTTTTAGTGTAATTGCTATGTCTACTTTAACTCATCATACTCAAAAGAAAAAAATGATGGGAAATGATAAAAATCTGTTGAAATCTGCTAATTGGATTGGTAAATCTTAAGATGAAATTAGTCTACCTTCTATGTGCACTTAAAGCAGAGTAGAAGAAAGCTTCCAAATAGCTAAAGTGCAGTAATTGATATCATTTGTGAGAAGTGATCAATGGTACATAGTCTTAGAAGAATTTTTATTTTTTATTTTTTATTGGACATTTTTAATGTACACCTTAATGTGATTCATTCTGACATGCTTTTCATTGTGGCATTTACATATATGCATTTTGATGTACATTATTCATATAGGTTCCCCCTTACCCTTTTAAAAGCTTAGGTATTTTCTATCTTTTATCACCAGTTTAACAGTTATCAACAATGCAAAAGACGCTAAAGGATGTTTTCCTTTTAAAATTAGTTTTTTTAAATTAAAATTTAATTGTTGATAAATTTTTAGTTTATTTTAAAAAATAGCCATAATTAGATTAAAATACAATATTTTGGAATATTTTCATAGCATAACAATCATTCATTTTGTACTTAACACATTTAGTAAAACATCTTAAATATCAATTTTTGAGAAACTTTGTTTAAATTGGCATTTAAATTATTTATTCAGAGAATTTGTACTTATAAATAGTTTTAGTATTTATGCTTTAATCTGTATAAACATTTTTTTTCTACTCTCACTTCATGGGTCAGTTCTGGGTTTACAGTCATTCACTTCAAATACTCTCAATCAATCTGAAGAATGGAGATAGATAACTAGGCTTCTGACATCCAGGGTAGACAGTAAATACCTGCTGTGAGTTATGGGCCTGCAATCACATGTATTGTATTTCTGAGTATTTCCTCTTAAATTCCTCTTATCTCAAGCCACTATCACCAAATCTGAACTCCATTCCTCAAGTGCTTCTTATGATCTGCAGTCTGGCTATTTCTGATCTTTGCATTGATCATGCATAAAAATCATATCATCCATAAGTGCTAACAGGCATTTAGTTGTCATTACAGGGGAGAAATTAAGTTTGTTGTGCATCCATTGTCAGTACTAGGGAACTCTATAAACTGATCCAAATTTTGAACAGCTTGAGCCTTCAACTCTTTAGCTATTGCCTTTTCCAATTACTTTGCCCATTAGCTTCTCATTTACTGATCTTGACAGGCTGAATCTCCTATTAAAGAGGAACATTCCCAAGTTTATAAGATTACTTTTCCATACAATATTTCTCATTCAATCATAAATTATGCCCTAATAACCTGCTTACATGCCTAAACACCAATATTCCTGTCCTCCATTGTTTCTATTAGGTTGAGTACAACTGCCACAAGAAATTTGCAGTTGCTGGTTTCTTACTTTATTCCTACTAATATGGTGCCTATCTATTTACTAATATGAGCTTTGTTGTTTGTTGTTAGGTGCCATCAAGTCGGTATCTGACTCATAGCGACCCTCATAGGGTTTTCAATGGCTGACTGTTTCAGGATTGCCTTGGGAGTGGATTGCCAGGTCCTTCTCCCATTTTTGTGGTGCTGGGAATTGAACTCGGGACCTCAGGAAGAGACTGCAGCACAGTGCTCTTCCAACTGAGCTAAATATCAGCCCCAATATGAGCTTTAGAGTCCTTGTTCTCTACCAAATTTCAGAAACATCTTTGGAATAGAAATTCTCAGCATGTATCAGGATGCTTATGGTATTAAGAATATAGTTTACTTCATAGAAAATTTACACCTAAAATTCCCAACCAAAATCCTGGAGGGAAATCTCAGCTGAATAGCAAGAAGTTGCTAACACACTCTGACAAATTATATATATTGTGGTCATTAGATGTCTTTGTGTAGGGTCGGAGTCATAGTCACCCTATGTGCAACAGAACAAAACATTCCCCAACACTGTGCCAGGCCTGACACTCTATCAGTGCTTCTCTGCCATTCATAGGGTTTTTAATGCCTGGTTATTTCGGAATTGCTTTGAAAGTGGAATGCTGGGTCCTTCTCCCATTTTTGTAGTGATGGGTATTGAATTCAGGGACTCAGAAAACACAGAGCAGCACACTACCAACTGAGGTGGATAAAGGTAGAAAGAGAGAGAGAGAGAGAGAGAGAGAGAGAGAGAGAGAGAGAGAGAGAGAGAGAGAGACCGATACTTCAGTGCTGGAGAGAAAACACAGGGTCTGGTACATGCTAGGCAAATGCGCTACCACAGTGCTGCATCCCCATCCTCAAATGCATGATTTCTGAAAAAAATTACCTAACACTTTCTTTTTTCCAATGGCATTCCTAATCAGTATTCAACAAATCCCTTTGATGCATCTATTTATTCTTTTCACACTAATATACTCGAATCACTACTTCTTGATGACTGGAGCAGCTGGAATTGCTCATAAAAAACTTGTTGAGGGAAGTAATTTTTCCTTAAATGTTTCCACTGAGAGAAAAAAAAAATTAGCATCTTAAATCTGTATCTCAATCCTAAATTTCAAACCCGAATTTTAGTTTTAAAATTCTAGTTCTAAATTCCTTTCAGTCCCAGTTATCATGGGAATAAGAATCTCACACATATATTTCAGTCTGTGAGGCTGAGTCCTATCATATTTTGATCATTCCCCAAATCATCCTCTCTGAATCTCTTGTGGAAATTCCCCACAGATTAGTATCAGCTTGATGCTGAGCACTCTATACATAATACTTACAATCATAAATCACTGTGGGCATGCCCTTCTTGACACAATCTAGACAATGTGTAATATTAACACACTTTGTGTGTTTGTGTAATATTAACACACATTTTTTATATTAACACACTTTTACTCTGCATCTGGATCCTCTGTGGAAGACTGTAAAACCAAAGTGGCTCAACTTTACCTTCTATAACTAAATCGGAATCTTCAGGAAGAAGCTAAAATTCGCATCTATTTTTGGAAATGACGGGAGTGACTTTGATGTATTCTATAGCCTCTGAAAAATTGACTTGCTCTAGGAATTTCTGTGCTGTGTAGTTTTGTGAGCCTTATGGGTCACTGAACTAATGCTCTGATGCTTTTTTTTTTTCTCCTTCATGTTGGCGATCCAACCCAGGGCCTCACTGCATGCTAACTAAGCACTTTACCAACTGAGCTAAACCCCCTGCCCTTGCTCCGATGCTTTTAGAGGTGAGACATGGTCTAGGACAAAAAGGGAAACTTGAGGGAAATATGCAATTTGCAGAATTGTCCTGACTCTGGTATATATTTCCGTGTGACCATGAGAAATCTTGATCACCTTTATGAGCCTCTTTTTCTTTGTAAAATGTACCTTCTAAGATATACTAGTGAACTGTGAAAGGTGTCCTAGGAAAGCACATCACATTACAGAACACAGGCATCTACTAGCATCTACATTTTCTCATAAGCAAACTATTTCTTGATTGTATATATTTTTAAAAATCATAGGATCAGTAATATTACTCGATGCCTATTTTGATGATTACATTTAATCATGTCCATGTATTTATCCATACTCATATCCATATGAATCACATTGGTGTCTTTTGAAATTTTGTTTCAAACTTTTCTAGGTATGAAAGGAAGAATTTTAGTCTTACTCTTAAGTGCAGCAGTTAGACCAAGGGAGATTTTCTTATTCTGAGAGGGCAGAAAAGGCCAGCAGCTTTTATCAGGAGAACTGACCTGGAAGGCTCTGGCAATGATAAGATTTAAGTGGAATTAGGTATATTAAAGTCTTGATAACTGAAGAGAGAAAGATCAAGCTGAAGTGGTTTGCTTTGCACCTATCAGCTGAAGAACATTTCAGCAGCAATGAAGTAGTCCTACAGCATGCTGTGGAAGGGGGCCTGAGATGCCCAGTGGATCATGTCAGACAAAACCTATCAGCATCTGCCAAATCTCTCGAATGTAGATGTGACTATAGACTGGATTTCCTACGCTGTGAGAAAAGTCTCAAAATAATTAGAGATACAGGTAAGTATCTGACTCTTCCTTCCTCCCTCTTGCCTTTCTCCCTGACTCATTCTCACTTCACCCCCCTCCCTCCCACCTCATTATGGGCAACCTACTGTGTTCCAGGCACTAGCAGAACTCAGCCTTGAAGAAATAAAGATTTAAAAGTATAGCAAATATGGCACAATCCTCACTCTCAGAGAATTAAATAATTAACTAACCTATGGCAAAATAACATGATGTTAGCAGTCTTTCCAATAGCTTTTTTTTTTTTCCAGCATTGAGGGATTGAACCCAGAGTGCTCCACCACTGATCTTCATAACCAGACCTAATTACGCTTCCTTTTTGGTTTTTGAGATAGGTTCTCATTGAGTGGCATAGGCCGAATCTGGCTTCAAGCTCACAATTCTCCTGCCTCAGTTTCCTGAGGTGCTGGGATTACAGGCATGCACCACCATACCTACCTCCTAACAGGTTTTTACTCTTGTATGTTTTTCAAAGTTTTCATTTGGAAATAATTTATGTATGCGTATGCATATTATATACTATGAAAATGAACATATTAATATTGAAATCTGATGATCAATAGAAAAATATTTTTAAAGAGAAAAGTGAAAGAATCACTATTAAGCACAGTTCTCACACTTGAGTAAAATACCCTGGCTTTGAAATTGATATAGGAAATGATCTATTAATCGGTACCCCACTAACATTTAAAAATAAAATAAATAAAAGAAATTCAATATAAGAGTTTAGCCCACTGAGAGAAACCTTTTATTTGTGAACAAAGTTAAGTCATCATCACCACCATAAACATCATCCAACATGATATATATTCTAGTAATTGTTTTTATATGTTAAGTACTATGTTGCAGATTAACATGAAGATACAAAAGGCATTTTACACTTAATCTTCATAAAATTCTGCAAAGTAGCTACTAATCATGTATTTATTATTAAATTGAACTGAATGAACATGCAAAAGTTATTTATTCAAGGTAACACAGCTAGTGACGGCAAAATGTCTATTTCAAAATTTACTCTATCTTGTACATATTATCTTTTGATATTAAAGCACCTGCTATAAATTTAACCCCACTATCATCTAAATAATGTCATATCCTACTCTAGTATTCCAAACCAAGGCTCTTTATCAATTTAAAGAAAGAGACAATTTATCTTCTAGTTCTAAATAGTATATATTTAATATATAATTCCATGCATATATGCATGTGTGTATGTATACCTAGGCCTGCAGTGGTAGCCCTGTGGCATCCCATCCCGTCAGATCTCGGAAGCTAAGCAGGGTCAGGCCTGGTTAGTACCTGGATGGGAGACCGCCTGGGAACACCAGAAGCTGTAGGCTTGGGAGAAGGACCTGGCAATCCCCTCCCCAAAGTCAATCTGCCATCGAAAACCCTATGAACAGCAGAGAAGCACTGACAACAGTGTTTCCCCTGTTGTAAGAGGGTCACTATAAGTCAGATACTGACTCAATGGCACCTAACAACAACAACAACAACAACAATGTGTACCTAAAACTCTGACAAGTTCATGGAGTTTGTGGTTAGGTGCATTCAAGTTGGGTCTGACTCATAGTGACACTATGCACAACACAAAGAAAGACTACCTGGCACTATGCCATGCCCACCACTATGCTAGTGCTTCTCTACTATTCACAGGATTTTTTATGGCTGATTGCTTCAGTCGTGGGTTTCCGTGTCCTTCTTTCGATCCCACAGAACCCAGTATTCCCAGGTGGTCTCCCATCCAAGTACTAACTAGACCTGACCCTGCTTAGCTTCCGAAATCAGTTCGGACACCAGGGTAGTACAGCTATAGACATGACAAGTTCACACAAAAAAAGAATACATATATCTTTGTTTAGTAAACATAAATAACATAAATTAAGTGCTTCCCAAAACAAGTTCTGGAACGAAGGAGGTAATTGTTTTCAGTTCCAGAACTTGTTTTGGGACACACTCAAGTTCTATTTACAGAACAAGGATACATATATTCCTTTTTTGTGTATGTAGACACTTGGATATATGCACATTTGCACATATGCTTGTTTCTACACATATCTACATAACTTCTATCTAAACCTTATTAGATTTTTCAATTTTGGTGAATCATTCATAGATAAATGAGAAGTTAGAATGAAACAGAACACATTGTGGCATTTCACTGATAGAGATAAAGGATCCACTACATTTTGAAACTTTTTGTATGTTAATAAACTGTTGAAGTAAATCTGTTATTCTGAAAAAGATGTGATTTTTATTCTTTTTTGATTTTCTTAAAAACAATACAGGGATACAATGAACAAAATACGGCAATTTTTGAAAGAATTGATATAGACTTACTCAACTACAAATGGCATTTACTGAAATGGCAGAAAGACTGTTTTCTAGGCAAAAATAGAATTACTGTGGACTATAACTATCTATTGATTTCTCAAAAATAAATTATGAATTCCAGAGATAAATGGCACTAATGATTATACAAATATAACATATAACATAAAGGTACAATGTTTATTTTGAAATAAATTTAAGCTTAGTTTTTCTCATAATTCTTTGAAAATGAACAAACTAATTTATTTATGTACTTTGGCTAATATGGACAATAGAAATGGTAGTCAATCAGTTTTAAATCATTTTTAAGGTAGATAATTTCTAAGTACTGTCCATTTTTATTAAAGTCTGAAAATGGAAAATATTACTCACTGATCCGTTATGTACTCATACAGGATTTATGAAATTCAATACCACTCCATAGAGTTCTTAAATCTCAAAGTTCAACCATCTGCAAACCTCTCTTTCTGTAATGAATCTTTGAATAAGAAAGAAGGAAAAATCTGTCTAACCTTCCAAAATAGATTTCAGAAATTAAAAGCATTAAATCTCATATATTTGTTTATTCACATGGATCAACATGGTTTTTCTCAATTTGTTTATTTTATTTTGTATATAATCCTAACAAATTTGATTATCCACTTCAGAGTTATCACATATTCAAAACAATAGATTTAAGGGAAGAAATGTGGCTGTTTCAGATAGATATAGTAACTGAAATTAAAATTGGCAATTGACCAAAGCATCTTGAAATAATTATACTGGCCAGGAGATAAATGAACTAAAATTCTGTATTAGTTATGGCTTGCATAGTTAAAAACAATTACATGGCTTACTATATTGTAGAAAGAATAGACAAGTGACACTCTTTGTAATTAATCATAGGCATACATGTAACATTGAATTTTCCTAATAAATTCTTAAAGATCTCTGTAATAAAAAGTATATTTGAGTAATAAATAGTAGGTAGATTTTATTCTGTAGGAACAAAAGTAGACTCAATTTAGAATGATCCTGAGCAAGGGGCCTTTTTTATATTATAAAGTCACTGCAAGTGTCTCTTTTAACCATTAGATTGATTGTTAGCTAATACATCAAGATTTAGATAAATTTTGGCTATTTATGCACTATTGAAGACATTGCAATTAATCAGTTTAATAAAAAGACTTAACTGAACCTTTGGGAAATACTTAAAATCAATCAGTCATTCCTTACCTTTAATACTCCCAAACTGATTTGAAATATTATACCCAGCCTCTAAAAGATGATATAATTTCATGCACAGATTTTCAGATTAACAAATGTCAATATATATAGGGTGAAACTTCACCAAGTTATTACAACAGTGAGAAGAAAATAATGTATTATTATCATCTTCCTCACAATAGGATTAGATTGGAAAATGAAATTTTATTTCCTATCTTAAAAATAAAAGCTTTGAAATAAATTGAAAAATCCCAAAAAGAAGAGTATTTATAAAAGAAAGATGGGCTAAGCTCAGTTGGTACAGGGCTGCTCTGCACTCTCTGAGGCCCTGGGTTCAATCCTCAACATCACAAAAAAATGAGGGAAAGACTTGTCAACCCACTCCTTAAACAATCCTACAACAATCAGCGATTGAAAACGCTATGAATAACAGAGAAGCACTGACATAGTGCTGAGCATGGCACAGTGTCAGGAGTGCTCCTTCTGCTGTACGTAAGGTCACAATGAGTTGGACCTGACCTGATGGCACCTAACAACAACAATAAATTTAATACACTGCTAAAAACACAGAGGATAAATCTATCAAACTTTCTCTGTTGTCTCTGTTTTTAATGCTAAATAAATTGTGAATTTTCAATACATACGAAATAGAAAGTTCTGTGCTCCACATTCAATGTCACAGAAGTTTAACTCTAGTGTCATTAGATTCCTGGACCAGTGCTCCTCAAATAGAAGTACACTTCAAAATCACAAGGCATAATAAAATATCCCAGTGCTCAGACCAACCTAAGAAATCAGGATTTTAAGTGTGTGTATTTTCATGTATGTGTTTTATTTTTCCTTGTTTTATTTGCCTTGCTCTTTAAATTTCATTTATTTATTTATTTATTTATTTATTGTTCTGAGGACTGAACCCAGGGCCTTGTGCATGCTAAGAAATTCACTACACCTCTAGCTCAGTGGTCCGGCACTTGCGAAGCATGCAGGTACGAGGCCCTGGGTTCAATCCCCTTACCGCAAAAAAAAAAAAAAAAAAAAAAAAAAAAAAAAAAAAAAAAAAAAAAAAAAAAAAAAAAAAAAAAAAAAAAAAAAAAAAAAAAAAAAAAAAAAAAAAAAAAAAAAGAAAAAAGAAAGAAAAGAAAAGAAAAAAGAAAGAAATTCACTGCACCTCTGAGCTTCATCCTCAACCTTTAAGGCATGAGTATTTTCAAAGACAATTTCTTGCTTAAGAACAATTTAGTCTAATTAATATTTTATTGAAGAAACCATAAATAAATTAAGATGTATAACAATTGGCATTTGTTTGTATATGTTCTGGTATGAAAATAAAATGGAAAGCTATGTAATCCTTATGGTAATAAAATAGAACTATATATAGTAAATTTGAGTCAATTTTTAAAATAATTTTTCATTTTATGGCTTCAAAAGTTAAGAGAGTAGTAGTAAATCACAGAACAAATCCATATCAAAGCCATACAAATTCCAAATGCTGTCTTAACTCTTTTAAACTTTAAAAATATTTAATCTAATCAAGTAAAATCACAAATAAAGAAAAACCCATTTTGTCAGATTTAACATTTCAGGCTAAATTCCATAAGACCCAAGATTTTAAAAGCAATGTTAATGCATAACACAGCCATAATAAGGCTCATATTAGAGAAACAGTATATATGAAGCTGGACAAATTTTGCCACGTTCCTATGTAATAAAGACACTATTGAGAATAAACTTTGCTATTTTTTTGCTGCTGGAATGGAATTTTAATTTTTTTCCTCTGAGCATATTTAGATAGCTCTTTGAGCTTTGAAAATTCTATAACTCCCAAGCTCTGACACTAAATTACAGTCTTTATGTTAATTTCCATCAAATGAAATTAAGCAAATATTTACAGAGAGGGAAGGCATGAAAGAAATGAAGGTTTAGTGTTTTGACAGAGAGAGAATGGATTGATTCCTCATGGAGAATGGGTTTGTAATCGTAGAGAGAGAACAGAACCTAGATGTTTTACATATTCCAATTGGACATGCTACTAGGAGTGATTAGCTAAGCTTCATGCACTTGGAGGCAGAGAGGCAGAGGACCTGGACTCAGATTTGTTGGCAAGGATTAACATCATTTAGCAGATTAACCTAACTTTGAAATGAACAAGGGGACACACACCAGGCATTTTAGTAGCAGCCAAGCTGAATGACATCACAGGTACCATTTCCTAATAATTCTGGATTGATCCATCCCCAATGGTTACTTCATAATCTCAAGAGGAAGAAAGGGGCAACTCTCAATGGCTGACATGGAATATTCAACCACATGGTGAGTATAAGTAAAGGTAGGATTTTTTTAATTATTGGAACACATATAAATTCTGTTCACCATTTTCTATTCTGTGTTTTAGAGAAAATTTAAACCAACAGTCTACTAGTATTAGATGTATAGGTTTTCACATAGCTATATATGAATAAAACTTTTTTCTTTCTATATATTAGTTCTTTGCACTATTTTTTTCTCCTGCTGCTATGAAAATTAAGCATTTATTATTCATGTAAGATACATAAGAAAATGACAGTAAAATCAGAGGGTATATATACTAGAGTAATTCCATCATACATATTTAAATAATCACATATCCATTCTTAACACTTGTATCTTATGCAATATATTTTCAAAAAACACTTTTCTTTCCCAATATTTCATTACATTTACTGAGACAACAAAAACAGAAAAGATGAAAACTGGCTCATTGTTACAAAATATCCATCAGGTTTTTAAAGTCTCTTTACTTTATGCCTTTCATTCTAAATTCAGCATCATAATACTGCAAAATAATCAGAAGAAAACATTGCAAATGTGAACATGTTAGTATAAAGCTACACACATACCAATTTCAATGACCAAGCAAGCCTCACGTCAAAGGGATGTATGAGTTGATTCAGAGAGTCCTACCATACAACAGGCAGGCTGCTGGTTCTTTAGCCAAATGTGAACAGTTTACAGATGAAATAAAGCTGTCTTCCTATATGTCAGGATTATTATGTATTTTGTAGAATAATCCCATTGCATGCCTCTCTGATTTTCTCTTCCACTTCAGAGACTTCATCATTTCATGATTTTTCTTTTAACAATGAGTTGGTAGAAGCAAGGAAATATAAAACTCAGATTGGATCTTGCTTTATTTCAATTATTTATGATGCATATTCCATGTTTCATTTCAAAAGGGTGAATTTTCAATTCCTTTGATATCATTGGCTTGGCAATTACTTTTGTTTCAATTTATTAATATGGAATATGTTGTTTTTCCAATTATGTACTACTTTTCCTATTCAAAAAGGCAATATTTACCAAGATGTCTATGGAATGAAAAGTTAACTCAGCAAGCTTGTGTACTCAGCCCTACATATTCTAAAAAGAGGGACTGCCCCTTTATTGGTGCCTTGGAAATGACCTCTGAGTCCTGGAGTATTATGACTCATAATAATATTTTTTTATATCTCAGTCTTTGAGCTACACTAAATAGTTTAAATTTATGATGCAATTCATGCAACAGGCTTTTTGTGTGTATGCCTGGGTCTATGACCATGCTCTGCCAGCTTGACCACTTCAGGATGGAGACTGATCAGCTGTCAGCTATGCAGTCCTCTACATTTATGAGTGACCCATTGTAAAAACTTTGGACACCACAACTTGGCAACACTTCAGATTATGTTATCTCATATCATGTCTAAGAAAATATTGTAATTGTTCTTCATATAATTCCAGTGTGAGGACGCATTGGAAGCATTTCCCTGTTTACTCAATGTTATCTTATGTATTTTTCTCTTTACTATTTTTAATCCATAACTTTTCATTAAAATAAATAAGGACAAAGAATATTACAAGCTCTCTGAGTCTTATAAATTATGAAGTGTATAGGTAATCTTGAGGCCCTAAATATTATATCTAAATACTATAAAATAATTTGAACTTTGTTTAATTTCTTAAATTAAATTGTTGTCTTCATCACAGTTCCCTTGGAAAGACATCACTGATCCACTATATTTCTTTCCTTAAAATTGATATTCATGGATTATGGTCAAAAGTTAGATAATTTCAGTAACCTCATTGTATGCATATATTTATTCTGAAATCAACAAAATAGATGTGCTAGATACAATTATTTAGGAACTCTTTTTAAACCTTTTTATTTTTATTATAACTATCAGGCAATAGAAATGAAGATTTGGCATTGGTAGTAGTCTAGAGTTAATGTAAATAGCTTCTTACTGGTACTTTATAAAATGGACAAGTGAGAGGATGATACCCCTGCATGTTCCATTATTTGTAATGATACGGCTTTTAAAGTTAGAACCCCTGACTTGTCAAGAGATGGGTTTATTATCACACAGATAAGTTGTGGTCACGTCTAGAAGTGGAATCTTATGATTAGGAATATGTCATACTTTCTACTATAATAAATTATACCTACTAAAGGTGCAGCTTAGTTTACAGGGTAAAATAAAGCATAATTGCATTATGAATGTGCCACAACTGATGATTTACCTTCAAGTAAAAGGAACTCTCACTCAAGTGATAGTAAATAAAAGGCCATATTGATCTCATACGATTAGGTCCTACTATCAAGAAGCCACTGGGAAGTTCAGCTCAACAGTTGAGTAAAGGCCTAGTTTTTTCTGTCTCACAGTACAGATGCTTTCAGGATCTCTCATCATTTTGCAACTCACCCTCCTCTTGGGGTCTGAAAGCAGCAAATATGTGCACAAATTCCTGATGTTAAAAGGTCTAGGAAAGGTCACATTACCTTGTAATTACATCCTACATGGAAGGGAGGAAATGCTTCCTCAGAAAGAACTGCTCCCTTGTCTCAGAGACCAGCATATAGTCACCTCCCCATTGTTAAAGGATCCTTTAAGAGTGGAATGAGATTAGCATGACTTCTATATCACATGTGGTATGAATCTAGATGAAGCAACAGGATAGCTACACACACTTGAACAGTGTCAAATAAACTAGGAAGCATCACTGCTTCTGGCATGCACATTAATTATTACTTGTAATTATTCCTTTAGGTGTTTGCCTTCCTTGTGGAAAAGAAACAGAGCTGCAAACTGTCCTTTCGTTGTAAAAACAATGTTCTGAGCACTGATAGTTAAAACATGCTGATGACAAGATTGTTTTCCAAAGCTTTGCTTTCTAGTTTCAACTCATGCAATCTTTTTGAAAGGATCAGTTCTGTTTCTATAGAAAAAACCAAAAGCCTACACAAGTATTGCAGTATTACCTCGTGTTGTAGATTGTTTGTTTTCTCAGGCTGCTCGGTGAGTGAGTCCACCTTGAGTAGACATGTTATATGTCAGCCTTTCTGAGAAATGAGGAGCCTGAAGGGATCCCAGTGATTTGCCAAATGTGTCACAGTCCATTTAAGGCAGAATGGCACATGCTTGTGACAAAGGCAATGACAAATGGATATGTACAGGAGGGACAGCACCAGAGCAGATGAATGAAGGAAATGATGGAGTATATAGCATGTGATGGAAATCAAAGTAAAATTTAGGATAGTGAATGACAAATGAAATATATATGTGAATAAAATAACTTGACCTAGATAAAACCGGGTGACTGTAAGACTCAGAAACTTTTAGAAGAATTTCTGCAATTTTATATTATTTCAATGTTACTGACAGTTGATCTAAAATGTGAACTATTTTTATGTAATATGTAGACAAAACGGTGTAGAGTAGTGAGTAGAATATTTTGATACTCTGAAGATAGTGTTAGTTGAGTTTCTGTTTTCTAATCTTAAGAAGAAGCCTACAGCCATACCACTGTGGCATCCTATCCCGTCAGATCTCAGAAGCTAAGCAGGGTCAGGCCTGGTTAGTACTCAGAAGGGAGACCGCCGGGAAACACCAGGTGCTGTAGGCTTGGGAGAAGGACCTGGCAACCCACTCCCAAAAAACAATCAGCCATGGAAAACCCTGTGAATAGCAGAGAAGCACTGACAATAGCATTTCATCTGTTGAACAAAGGATCACTTTGAGTAGAGCACGGACTTGATGGCACCTAACAACAACAATCTTAAAAAGTATGTGTGTGTATACATATATATTAACATAGCCTAGAGAGTGCATAGTTCATTGCATCTGTAGGGGTTTAATTATGGTATTCCTCATTAAAGTATATTTATAAGACCAACGGATACTAACGTGATGCTGATCTTTGCAGGTGGAATTCGGCTCACAGATACTCAGGATGCAGTCATCAATGTCCTGCTCGCATCTCAGTCTGGTACCATCTGGATTGCATAAGCAGGAAAAGCAACAAACTGCTGGGAATAAAAGAAAAGAGAAAAATTTTAATATTCTTCAATTATAATATAGTGACAGTAGTGCTAATTACTGTATAAATGCTATAGTCATCTATGTATTTCACTTTTAACCAAAGAATGTGTGAATTCTTACGTTTACTTTTCTATTATGTCTTTCCATAATATTTTCTAAAAAAACCATATTGCTCAGTTCAGTTTTTTAAAAGCTTCAGGTATTTGAAATAGGACAATTAGAATGGACACTTGGTAAAAGTTTGCAAAATGACAATGAAAAATATCCAATTTTCTTTGCTCTCTGTGTCTTTTAGGCAGTACCCAATATGTATAACTTACTTTGAATCAATTAACTTCCCCAGATTGTTTTAGGTTTAATGAACCAGTTAACAGTTTGGCTGTTAAAGTCTTATGTGTTACAAAATAAAGTGAAAAGTGATCCAAGAGTTGATATTGAACTACTTAAGCCATGGTTGAAAAAGGGATTTCTCATTTCATTACAATCTTTTAAAGTGATTATTTTATCAGTAATGATGGAAAAATAATGATGTCCGAAACATCTCAAGGACGTAGTGACATTATACAATGATGTTGGAGTAAGCATGTGTTTATGGGTCCTGTTATCGTCCCAGGGTTCTTCATTATCGCAGATATTTAACATATAATCTACATTGCAATGATTCTGCCTCTGCATGTGCTTGATACTACTGTCATTAAATGCCTAGGTCCTAAGTGACAATGCCTGCAGCCGTAGCCCTGTGGCATCCTATCCCGTCAGATCTCGGAAGCTAAGCAGGGTCAGGCCTGGTTAGTACCTGGATGGGAGACCGCCTGGGAACACCAGAAGCTGTAGGCTTGGGAGAAGGACCTGGCAACCCCCTCCCGAAAATAAATCTGCCATTGAAAACCCTATGAACCGACAATAGTGTTTCCCCTGTGGTACAGAGGGTCACTATGAGTCAGATACCGACTTGACGGCACCTAACAACAACAACAAGTGACAATAATGTTTTCAATGCACTATAAAGAATTTAGCTTGCTTCTGGATTTCCACAGCCAAGGGACAGTATACCATTTGCAACTGGAGCTTCTGCGTAGAACAAGACCACCCAGGCCAATCAAGAGATAAGGGAGACACAAAGGATTTGGTATACAAGATTTTACCTCTGTTTTACTCTATTTTTCATCAAGCACGTATTTTTAAACTATTATTGAACGCCAATGATTAATGAGTAATGTAGGCATAGTTGTAAATAAATTTATGTGATCCAATGGCTGTAGTGAGCATTTCTTTATATGTTGTACACGGCATTATGTATGTTAAGAAATTAAGACCAGGTGCCGTAGAAGTGTGATTAAGACATTGTGGAGTATCATCCATCATAATGATATTTTAAGATATGTTTATAATTACAATTCAGGATTGAATACTAATACATATTGGTAAGTAACAAACAACTAGGCTCAAATTAACTTTCAGCATAGATGTTACATGCGTAGATAAATGTTAAATTCTTTTTAAATGCAAATGACAACAGAAGGTAACTGAATTAACAAAGGGTCTGATACTCAGAGACTGCTGCTTAAAAATAAAGTATGCTTTTATTTTTCTTAGACATGTTTCCTAATGTTTACCATTCTGGACTGAGAATTAGCAAATGAATCATGAGCCAGAAGTGACAGTGGGAAATTAAATTGGGCACCACAGAAAAATTGGATATCTCAAAGCATTGTTGCTCAAATATTTAAAACAAAGAAGTAAAAATGGAGATTTTTGTACAAATAACTTGTTAGCTATGAGGCTATGTGACACAAAAACCATGTCATTAGAAAATATATATCATGCATATTATCTTGCTTTTACTTTTATTTTTTGCCAGAAAACTTACTCACTGGATTTGTATTAGTCTTTGTTTACAAATATTACATGCTGTAGTAATTTTCTATTGTAATGAATTTATATACATAATATTATTTTCACTATTCACTAGACAATTATGTATAAATATATTGAAAATGAGGTAAGAGAAAGCAAAATGTGATAGATACATTTTTCAATATTTTTCTAGCTCATTCTTTTTTCTTTGCATGCCTCGTAGTCACATTCAGTTCACAATGCCATTTAATGCTGTATTTCTTGATTATCAACAAAAATGAGGTGTTCCTCTACAAAAAATCCATGTTTAAATATTCAATATTTTCTCCCTCCTTTCCATACTTATTATTTTTCCTATCTTTCCTTTTCCTCCTTCTTCCCTCTCTATGGATTTGCATTATTTCAGCATTAACTAGAAATGTGTGTGTGTGTGTGTGTGTGTGTGTGTGTGTGAGAGAGAGAGAGAGAGAGAGAGAGAGAGAGAGAGAGAGAAAGGAGCCCAAATAACATCATTTTAAACATCATTGTAAAGAATATTTTCTCTTGCCTACAAGTTACTGCTTTAAAAATTCTGCTATTCAGAATAAAATTTAAATGATTAATTTTGATACTAAAACACAGAGGCCAAATCACATGAAATTTCTCATTTGCTACAATTGTAACAAACAGTATACATGAGTTTATCAGATGTGGGGGTGCTTAGTGAAAATCATTAGTAAATAATCATGCTTGTGTTTTGACCCTTTCTATTCCTGTATCAAGTTCTAAGCTGATGTGCTTTTCAAAAAATGCAGCAGTAGCTGAGTGAACTCCCTGTCATAGCAACATCCACACAGGCAGGGCCAGGAGCTGCACTCATTGACATTGATCTCACAGTGTGGATGTGAAAAGCCTTTCTCACACTGGCACTGGAATCCAAGGGGAAATATTTTCAAATCCATTTTTTTCTCTACACATAGATCCAGTCTCATAAGGATTAATAGCTTCACAAGGCCAAAATTCACAGTGAGAAGCTGAAAAAGAATTCAAGTGTCAGTGCTTCTCTGATGAACTAATTCCTAGCAGATTTCTGCATAAGTGCATTCAATTTAGTCTTTATGCAGTGACTCATAATTCTCTTCCACGTGATCACTGTGATTTCTCTCTCTTTTTCCATTATAATTTTAGAAATATTATTTATGATTTCTATGCTTCATCTAGCAAAGTACCAGGAAACAACAATGTTAAGTGACAGCATTTTAAAAATGCTATTTTGCTTCTTTATACTTCCACTTCTTGTTCATCAATGTACTCTGAAAACACTTCAAATGAAAAAGTACATTGTTAATAATTTGATAGTCCTTGTGTTGTCTTTCTGGTACCCTGGAGGTTACTATCACTACAAGCTTTGCCAGATAGATATGTTGCTGTTTTCCAAATAAGTAAACACTGAAAAAAGAACATTCTAATAAGCTTTTAATCTTAATAGGGAAACTTCATTCCTGAAATTAAGTTTTGTCTTGATCAGAAAATGTAACTAGGTAAAGTGATTGTCATTGTGTGAAATGTATATAGTTATTTAGAAGATAAGAGATGACTTGATCCAAGAGAATAAATATCAAACAAAAGGAAAGCAAAAACAGAATCAAGTTGTTCATCAAAATAAAATGATAATATTCAAGGCTTCAGTTTTCAAGCCATAGTAAAATATTTGTTGTTGTTGTTGTTAGGTGCTGTCGAGTCAGATATCCGACTTATAGTGACCCTCATAGGGTTTTCAATGGCTGTTTCGGGATTGCCTTGGGAGTGGATTGCCAGGTCCTTCTCCCAGTATAATATTTAAGTAGTATTTATTGGGGACGTATTTAAATAATGACATACATTTACTCAAATGTATGACATATATGTTTAAGTCTGAAAGCAATTACCTACATATCTTGCAGACAAAAATTGTCCAATAACCACTAACTCCTTGAATTACTCAGGTTTTCTGAGTAATTTCACTACCACAGGGACAAGGGGATAATAAAAAGAATTGGGATAAGCAATGCTATTTTCAAAGTTGTGAAGAATGGCAGTAATTTGAGAAATTCAAAAACTTCAGGATCCTTATAAGTCTTCCAAATTTGACCAGAAGTAAAGGTAAGAGGGCTCATGTAGAAGTGGCTGAAGACATCTACAAAGTGTAAGTAAAGGAATCAATATAGTGACCATAAAACAAGAGCAATAAAACTGCACCAAATTGAATAGACCTTCAGAACTTTATTTTTCAAATGCATAGGGGGAAAAATGAAAAAATGAAAAGGGCTTTCCAAGTCCCAAAGGCACAGAAATAATGATTTTCTTCAATAAACAAATCTATTAAGCAGCTACTTTTTGCACAAGTTACCTTAAGCAATGTGGAGAACTACAATAGGAATAAGATCTCTTTCTTATACTTAAACCGTTAGGAGATTAAAATGTATACGAGCTTTCTGAAAAGCATTTTCCATAATAAAAGTAATTTTCTTTGTAATATAACAGAAATTGCATTGAACAAACATCTGCCATGTGTGAAAAAAGTCCCTAATGAAAAGTTCTCATACATGCCTATTTTTTTAAATTACTCACTTCTAATATTTAATTATGAGATTGGGTGTTTTCCTTTGCTACTGAGAAGTTAATTTTGCTGTCACTTCATAAATACTTTCATGCACATATTCTATTAGGTAACTGAACAATAATTCATACTTACATTTCAGAGAAATACTCATGGTATTTTATTTTGCAGAATACATATGAATTTAACATATACTCATATCTTGATGACTTGCATGTTAATTCACTATAAAAATATGTCACGAGTCCCTTTCATGAGGTAAGTACTATGATAGATGATGGGCTTATAAATGATGAGGAATTCAAATTAGCAGGCAAAGTTAATGTAGTATAAAAAGGGTTAACTGAGGTCAATTTCTCATGATAAGTAGTCACTGAGGTAGACAAAATTCCAATATGTCCTCTCCAAATCCCTACTACCAGTTTGCATACCTTATATAATTCATCCCATTTAAATGTTGGTGAGATTTCTGAATAAAAGAGAGTCTCATTCTCTTGATTATATTAAGTTGTATTGGAGAAGGATTTGCACATATAACTGAATTCCTTAATCAAAACAGACAATCAAAAAGGGATTAACTTGTGTCAGGGTGAGTCTTATAAAGCCAGGTGAGACATCAAAAAAGTTGAAGACATTCTCTTGCTGGCCTTGAAAGGGCAAAATGAAAGTTGTGTAGAGTGGTGCATGACAGAGATTGGCATGCAGCCTTAGGAACTGAAAATATTCTGTGTAGATAGCCAGTAAGAAAGCAAGATCAGAGTCTTAAAACCTCATGGAACTACATCCTACTAAGGACATATTAGTCTGGTAATTTGAATGTTTTCTTTATGATGACTTAGATAAATTTAGAGAGGAAAGTGATTAAAATGTTTAAAGTATGGTGCTCAGAGTGTAGCTTAGCTCAGTCCTGGACATCTTGATTTCAATCATATGAGATCATAAGCAGACAACTTAGATAAATTATGCCTAGAAATCTGACTTTTAAAAATTGTGAAATAATATGAGTAGATGAGTTGTTTTAAATCGGTAAACTTATGATAAGATGTTATGCAACATAAAATAGCTAACACAATCAAATGTAAGGATGACCAAGACATCATAAGTGGTATTGGAAAGCATTCTGAATAGATGACATTTAACGTGATTCCTGAAGAATTGCATTATGTTATCAAGGTTAAGCATGTGGGAAACAGAAAGAAACAGGAGGGCTTTCTATACAGATGAAGTCCTGAAGTTGAGTAGGTTCATGAACTTGAGAAGAAATCAATATGAATGCAACACAGAAGACAGGAAGGAGGGACATGCATTGCTACATTTGACTGAGTATAGCACACCATTGGTTTTAAGGGTGCTTTATTTTATGTACAGTTAAGGGTAGTGTAACAAATTATATAATGTCCTACCAAGTCTTCCAGTCAGCAACCCAGCAAAAGTCATTCAGGTCCTAATTCTGGAAACCTGTGATTGTTACATTTTGTGGAAAACGAAAATTTGTTAATATGACTGAGTTGAGGATTTTGATGTCATGATATTATCCTGGTTTATTTTGTTAGGACTTCAATGTAACTGTAAGTGTCCTCTAAGGACCTTTTTGAAAAAAGAAAGAAAGAAAGAAAGCAAAGCAAAACAAAGCAAAGCAAAGCAAGGCAAAGCAAAGCAACAAGAAGTTAAAGGAAGGAGGGAAGATACTAGAAATGAGCAAATATTTGGATTGATATAAGGAGTGAGTCAAGAGCCAAGAAATGCATGCTACCTCTAGAAGCTGGAAAAGGCAAGGAAATAGATGTCTTTACAAGTAATGCAACCCTCCAGACAAACTATTTCAGACTTCTGGCCACCAAAGCTACAAGATCTGTGTAGTTTAAACATGTCAATTAATTATAGCAGTCATAGGAAATTAATACAATGAGCCAAAGTTGCCAGTTAAATTCTGACTTAGTGATTAATATATCATTATTATGAAAATGCATCCAAATTTAAAAAAATGTTAAGGACAATACATAATTTCTCAGTTCTTACACTAATATACCATGAAAATGAAGATGTGTTAAATAAAATTCACCAATTTAATACTTCCTTAAGTTGGAAAAAGACAGTAAAAAGTTTTGTGATCCACAGGGTCTATGCACATCAAGGCACTATTGAAAGCTTTCCTAAAAATGTGATAAAGAAGTGTAGTTGGTTTCCTCACATGGAGAATGGCATTGTATTTATAGGTTGTTTTTGAAATTATACAATGTTTCTTTTTTTCCCTGAGTTTTTATTTTCCTGAAAGCAATATTTTCTTAGAATTGAAAAGGTAAGGCAATATACATTTTATTTGCATATATATTTGGTATGAAACACTAAAAATCCACTTTCATTAGTTTCCTTTTATAACAGTATCATCGTCTCAGAAAAGCACAAATGCTTAAGGTTCCCACTGAAAATGTACCGACAACAGAATTGTTCATTTAACTGAACTGTTGAGTCAAGAATTAAAATTTCCATCAATCAAATTAGCATGGTATTTTCAAGTGTATGAATCAATTTTGGTATCAAGTTCTTTATGATAGTGTTAAAATTCTTAAAGGAAATTAATGTTTAAAAACTAAGTCATTGTGGATGTTTATAGAATTGAACACGTAAATGTGAGACCACATTAGTATGGCATTTGGAGTGTTTTCTTTATGACTTAGAAAAACTCAGAGAGGAAAATGTTGAAATATTTTTAAGTATGGTCTCAGAATGTAGCTTAATGGCAGAATATGGGAATAGCATGTGTGAGACTCTGGGTTCAATCCTGAGCACACACACACATATGAGTTATAGAATAATTCAGATATTTATAAAAACATAACATTGTTAAAATGAATCAGTAATATGTTAGACTGTAACTTTTTGTCCAAGTGATATCATAAGGAACATGCATAACATAAATAAAGGAATATGGTGACCATCATAAGGATATGTTGTTGTTGTTAGGTGCCGTCAAGTCGAGTCCGACTCATAGCGACCCTCATAGGGTTTTCAATGGCTGACTGTTTCGAGATTGCCTTGGGAGTGGATTGCCAGGTCCTTCTCCCATTTTGGCGGTGCTGGGAATCGAACTTGGGACCTCAGATACTACAGTGCAGTGCTCTACCAACTGAGCTAAATCCCAGCGACCATAAGGATATGTAAAGTGGAAATCAGGTATCCCAACTTCTATAGTCTGAAAGGAAAACATGAAAGGATTCAACTGGACTGTAAACATTCTACCTGGACCATGACATTGATAGGTATGTACTGGGTAAACTAGATTCTTCATGTATATATATGTATATAATGTGTGTGTGTGTATATATATATATATGCATATTTAAAATATGTCATACACCTTTCTACATCCTCATAAAATATATGATTTTACTACTAATTGTAAGATCTAGCTGAAACTATCTTTAGTAGACATTGGGTGGTAGTGGATACTAGGTTGATAGCTTGTGCATCATAAAAGACCAGGGATTATAATAGTTATCTATTATCCATAAATTTCATGCATTCACATGAAGACTGAGCAATGCTTTTTATGAGGGAGAACTATTTTTTCTTATCCTTCTGCTCTAACTCCAACTTTCTGGTCCCTGATTAAATTTGTTCTCAAATTTACCAATGATTAGTGAGATAGAAAGCAATGGGAAGAAGCACATTTCCTCTTTTAGTCTTTAGAAATGATATAGTAATGGCAAAGATGATATTTTATTATAAATATTGGTCATGAGTTGGAATCTATAAAATGTATTTATTTGCCTGACTTTGAGAAAACAAATTGCCTTTCCAGGGTATAGTTACATTTAGAAAGTCAACTACTTTCATTTTAATTTCATGATTTACTCTTTCAGAGAATTTTCATTATTCATTAAAAAGAATATACCATCAAGTAGGAATTAATAAAATATTAAAAATCCATGTTCAAATATGTTCCTTCTATATCTCATTGGGGCTGGGATTTAGCTCAGTTGGTAGAGTGCTGCGCTGCAGTGTCTGAGGTCCTGAGTTCAATTCTCAGCACCACACAAATGGAAGAAGGACCTGGCAATCCACTCCCAAGGCAATCCCGAAACAATCAGCCATTGAAAACCCTATGAGAGTCGCTATGAGTCGGGTACTGACTCAATGGCACCTAACAACAATAACAACATATCTCATTAAATATGGAGCAAATAGAAATATTTTTCACCTCTACATTTCAGTAAAATGTTTTTCAGGAATTCGAGTTAGAGAATGCAGCGGATCTACCACAAGGTCAACTGAGTTGGACTGGCTATGCAATCTGACCAAAGGGTTCTTCTATTGAACACAAGTCATTTCACGGAACATCAAAATCAGACAAGGTCTCTGTTTATGAGGGATCAAGATAAAAATAGGATTACTCCATACTAATATCTGACCATAGGCAAAAACAAGATGCTGTTGAAACCACAAAATAGTTAATATTCCCCTTTACCACCTTTCCTGCTTCTTCTTTACCCATTACAGCTTTAGCCTGACCTGTTGCTCTCACTTTTATGATAATAATGTAGAACAAAAGTCAAACTTCCCAGTACCATCTCCAATGTCACTGAATATAAACCCTAATCCTTTTTCAAACCTCTGTCAAATCCATCTCACCAAAACATGCCTCAGTTCCCCATAGTATATAAGTTTGTCATTGTATGGAGTCAATAAACTCAATTTTGTTCAACTGTAGGCAAATTTTCCTTTCTCTTTGATGGAGACATCAATAACAGATATTTCTATTTTTCACTGGAAATCAGAGATCACTTGAAAAAATTTACTGTGCTCTGAAAATATATAATACATGTATGTATTACTTTTCTAGGGCAGCCATAACCACAAACTGGGTGACTTAACCCACCCACATTTCTTGCTATATAACTGTGGAAGTTAGAATTCCAAGAACAGGGTTGGCTTTTTTTGAGTTCTGGGAGGAAAAGTCTGTCCCAAAATTCTACCTTTCCTTCCAGTGTCTTGCTGGCAATTTCTGGCAATTTCATATTTTGTTGAATCATCACCCCAGTTTCTACCTTCTTCTTCACATGAAGGTCTCTCTAAATGTATAATTGTGTCTGAACTTTCCCTTCTGCTGTGTTGAAGGGTCACAATCTGAGCAATAGCAATGGGGTCTGATGAATGAAGCATGAGGCATTTTTGTTTAAGTTTCTTAAAGATCATGCTCTGATAATTCTCTTTTGAGGCAGTACATCAAGAATATTTCCTCTACACTTGACTTTTAAAAAAGATTATCGGTTACTCTTATTTAAGACCTTTTATGGTAACACTTGTCCTGACAATAAGTTTTGCTTTCACCCTGTGTGTGTTTGCCTGCTATTTGTTTCATAGTTCTGAATTGTATTGTCTTTTTCCCTCAGAAAATGGTATTACTAAATTTTGCATTGTATAATCTTGCCTTAAATTTTATTGAAAAATATAGATTCAAGGTGAAACTTACCTTTCTATAAAATATTATTTTGAATTTTGAAAATAAAAATCTTATAAGATTAACTCAGAGTACAAAAAAATGGAGGAATAAAATAAGTGGCATAAGCAAAAACTAATGTAGGACCAAGGCAAGAAAAGTGAGATAGCTTAATTCTTTAACCTAATGATTTCTGCATTAATATTCCATCTTAAAACACTAAGCTTTAGATTAAAATAAGTCCACTGATAATAGTATCAATCTTACAGGAAAATATTTAATCCTTTATACTATTTTTTTATGGATCTAGGGGTCCCACAGAAGCACAGATTAAATATTCTTATCCTCTTGCCCCTTTTCACTTCTCTTTCTGAAACAAATTAGTCAAGTGGCTTAAACCATTCTCCCCACTGCTTTTGGTATCCCTTACTCTTCAAATTTAATTTTGCCACACCTATTTTATGGGGCTGAGATTTAGCCTAGTTGATAGAGTGCTGCTCTGCAGTCTCTGAGGTCCTGGGTTCAATTCCCAGCAATGCAAAAATGAGAGGACATGGCAATCCACTCCCAAGGCAATCTCAAAACAATCAGCTGTTGAAAACCCTATGAGAGTTACTATGAGTTGGACATGACTTAATGGCCCATAACTTGATGGCCCACCACCACTTATTTTACAAAGTATCTTGCCATTCTCACAATTCTATATGTGATTATAGACATAGGAACTCAGGCAGCTTAACAGGTAAGTAGATATATATTAGTTACATAACTTACCCTGTCTCTACCTCTGATTTCTGATCTTAGTAGAATCATGTATTTTGTAAGCTTATAGTGCAGAAAAAACAAGTGAGATAAGATAAGCATTTTGAAAAGAGTCTGACAAGCACTATTTTAGATTTATGCCTATCTTTTTTTTTAAATCTTGTCTGCCTGTTTGTCTAGATTGCTGATGAGTAAGGCAATGGGAATTACTTCAAAATCAAAATCAGAATTTGTAACTCCAGTGACATACTCAACTCTTAGAAAGTACTTAATATATCTTCAATTTCTAAAATGGAGTTTTATAGTGCTGCCAAGGTCTAACCAACAGCCTCCAGGTTTTTGAATGGAGCATTTATTTTTCCTCCTATGTGCAGTCTCAGCTGAAAGATAATTCTAATCTTGTTTACCTCACTGCTCACATTCTGCTATAGAAGCCTAAGGAGACTGGATGCTGCCTTCACTTGCTCCCTGGCAAAGACAACGAAGTGTATAATGTCAGTTTATCTAATTATGTTCTTTATATTTGATCTCTGAAACTTGAGTGTCAAAAAGAAAGGTGGAAGCTTGGAAAGCCATGGTTACAGAAATATTAGTAATGATGCTAGTATAGTAGTAGTGGCAGTAGGCAGGTTTAACCAGGAAGAGGAGTATTGATGGCATCCTAACCACATTATTATGATTATATTCTTTCTGCAGCTTTTCCTAGATAACAAAAACTGAAGAAATTTCTTGCTCACAGAATATTAAAAAAAAAAAAAAATAGCCAAAGGGAATCTCGTGGCTGAAATGTCATTACATAGTAACCTGAATCCACAAATGAAAATAAGGAGCATTACTAAAAACAATATATAGATAAATATTTAAAGCTAAATATAAAATATATTTATACATAAAATATATTATTTTTAAACATGAAAGAAGGAGCTCACAGTCCACTCCCCAAAAAATAATCTGCCATTGAAAACCCCTATGAATACCATATAAAATATATTTATACATAAAATATATTATTTTAAAACATAGATATAAGTAGATAAGAAATATTATTTTCTCTACTTTTTTTCAGTACTGTAGGTTTGAACTCAGGGGATTGCACATGGTAGGAAAGGACTCTACCACTGAACCACACCTCGGTTTTTTCTCCTTTTTTCTTTAATTATGGTTTTCTTTTCATTTTGGGGGAGCGACAGAGTCTCAGTTGCACACAGAACCTCTAGCCTTGAACTTGCAGTCCTCTTGCCTTAGCATCCTGAATCATTGGGATTACAAGTGAGTGCCATAGTACTCAGCTTCTCCTATATAATTTAAAAGACACTTGCATACGGAAGTAGTTATAAAACTACATTGTTGGGTTTATAATGTATGAAGATATAATTTGTACCACATAATGGTGATATGTTAAAGTTTTTATATACTACTAAGAACTAGTATTAATAATTTATATATGCTTGTTTAATTTTAATTCGAAGGAAAACCCCAAAAATAACTAAAAATGCATAGTAAAAGAAATAACAAATAAATCAAAATTTTACACTAGAAGACATCAATTTTTATACAGAAAGAAGACAATAATGACAGACAACAAAACCAAAACTGGATAAGATGTATAGAAAAAATAGCAACATGTAAGGAATTAATTATGCATTAACAGTAATTACCCCAAAGACCACACATTATGTGAATTATTTATACTCAATATTCAGAATAGGCAAATCTATAAAGGAAGAAATAGATTAATGGTTGCTTAGGGTTGGGAGGAGGGAATACATTGGACAGTGACTGCTACTGGATGTGAGTTTTCTTTCAGTGGTAATGAAATGTTCTTAGGTTATGGTTATGCTCACACAAATCTGTGAATATGCTAAAAGTCACTAAATAGCCAATTTAAACAGATGTACCTAATGGGATCTGAATTGTATCTCAACAAAGCTACTATAATATAGTAGGAAATATTTTCTTTTTAAAGTATCAACTGACATTTTGTTAAATCTTCATTGGTCTCAGTTACTCGTACATTACTTCATTCAGGGAAATATTAGATACTCTATGCACTAAAAAATTCAACTGAATTTCTGAGTGATGTTTTTCTCTACTGTTGGAGCAAATATAGTATTTTAAGATAAGAAAGGTTTTGAATGTCAAAAGCAAGGCTTTGGGAAAAAAGTTATTTATGTTTTTTGTTGTACTGGCTATTTTGGTTTTGTGTTTGTTACTCTGGAGATGGTAGCAGATGGTCTGCCATTGAAGAAGTATGTTTATCCAAATGAAGAGAGAGAGAGAGAGAGAGAGAGAGAGAGAGAGAGAGAGAGAGAGAGAGAGAGGAGAAAGAAATTCACAGTTTCAGTAATTTACAAGGTGGAAGAGAATTAGAACAAATGAAAAAGCAAAAGCAATAACAAAAAAAATTGAAACAGCCTATTTTTCAAAGAGTCATTTTCCAATTTTAAAACTAGTTGAGGCAGCACAGGTGGACATAGGAACTCCTCAGATAAAATTTCAAGGACAGAAGAGACTCAAGTGTGCTTGCAGTCTGAAATCACAAGAGCAATATTGTAATGCATGTATCCACCTACAGTGCAGAGAAACAATAACACTGAAATGGTCCTAAGGCAGCCCAAACATGGACTGATGTTGACTGGACCTGTTCTTGTGCAACTGCTATGTCACTGCCACTCTAGTCTACTTAGACTACTAAGTAGTCTCCAGTCTACTTAGTCTCATTAGCAGAAAGATAATAGGATTCCCAAATACCTTAGAGTAAGTCTGTTGACTAACAAATTTTCCAGGGAGAGGATTTTTCAAGGAAGGATGGAATGATTTTCTAGCAGTGATCTCAAGAACTGAAGTCGTGATCTGCTAGCCACAAGGAGTTGTAGGGTAAATTTGCTATCACTGATAGTTGAGGTTCAGAAAAATGAGGTGATGTTGAGCAAAGGAGAGAATCATCTCAATGTTAAGCAAGAAAAGAGTAGACAAAGAGTTTCATCAATGTGGTCTCACAACAGAGCATATCTTCATGGCAGAAGAGGCCAAACAGACAAATGAGTATGAGGAATTTTAATAGAAGCTGGAGGAAACTCAATTACAATACAAAAATTAAAAAATTTTCTTCAAGACACAATATTATATAAACTATTTTTTAAGCCCAGATATGGAATTGAATAGTATTAACACAAAAACATGGCATTTACCTAAGAATAAACAATTTTATATCAACCCTATTAATCAATTGCATATTAATCACTATGTACATACAACCTATCTCTGTCTCCCAGATTGCTGGGATTATAGGCATGTGCTCCTGTGCCTGGCTTAATGACTGTATATGAATGACCATAGTATCATGATTAGCCAAAATTAATTATCTACGCTTAGTTGTAATAGAGCATCCATTGGTACATGAAATCACATAGGAAATGAATTTTCTTGTCCACACATTCTATTTTAGTACTGTACATCTTGGCTTCAGTATATGAATTCCAAGATGCTGACTTTCTAGCAGAGTCCAGTAAGCTTCCAGCACAACCACCTCTACTGCCTACTGCTATGGTGCATTGCTCAGTATTGGATGGGTAAGAATCAGTTAAAAGCAACACAAAGTCTTCTGCTTCATGAGTTGAACACTAAGTATTTATCAGAGCACACATTCCAGGAGTTGAGCCTAGCTAGCTGCTCACCTACTCATTTTCACAAGGCTATATTTTAGTACCGTTGACATGGTTTGCACTTTCAGAAATATTGTTGCTTAGAAAAGACATTTTGATCCAAAAATCCTGATTAAGAGATGATACACAGTAATCCAATGAATAAAGCAACCTCAAGAAAAAAAAATCTTTGTTTGTTTGTAAGTATGAAACACAGAATAATACTAGTTACAAGTCTCCTAGTCAAGAGGGCACCACAGGTTTGTATAGTCAGCAACTCAGGAGGCTGAGGCAGCCTGTGCAACTTAGTGAGACCCTGTCTCAAAATAAAAAATAAAAAGGAGCTGTGGGTACAGTTTACTGGTAGAATAGTTGGCTAGCATGTGGAAGACCTTGGGTTCAACCCCCAGCCTCATGTATCCCATGCCACTGTCCTCTTATAGGAACTTGAACACATCAGGGAATGTTCCTTAATTAAAGCACTGGCATCATCCCCCAAAACAATTAAAAATCTCAAACTGAAGAGGCTAGTAGTTTTGTCTAGATGTTTAATGCTAGAAATTTTTAAATTTCTTTTTTATCTGTTTAAATTATATTTTGCAGCACCTGAGGGTTGAAGTAGGGTCTTGAACATAGTTTGCAAGTGCTTTACCATTGAGCTACAACCCCAGGACATTTTTCTAATTTATTATTTTGAGTGAGAGTCTCACTAAATTACTTTGGATACTTCTGGCCTTGAACTTGTGGCCCTCCTGCCTCTACCTCCTGAGTTCCTGTGATTATAGGCACGCATCACTGTGCCAGAATTTTGAAAGGGGACACTTTGGTTTTAAATTGAGCATAATATCAATGCCTATTGCATCATGTTTTACAAAACTAATGTCAAATTTTGTAAATAGTCATGCATATAATCTGTAGCTTCTATGATGTATTGGGATCAACAAATAGAAGTAGAAGAATGTAATAAAAATGTCACTAGTTTTCATCGATTTAGGGAGTTTTGATTTCCTGGTGAGTCACAAAAACTCAATGCAGGGCAATACTGACACACAATTTAGGAAGTATTATAATAATAACAATTCTTTAGCCCTTGGAGAACCCAAAGTACTATGATAGGTCTTTGCTTTAGCCAACTTATTTTGTTTTCACAAATAATATATGCATGAGCTGATTTGTAGGTGAGGAAACTAAGACAAGGAATGTCAGTCTGGGAGCCGCTCTCCATCAAGGTAAACTCTGGAGTCTGCAATTCCAATGTAGCCCAGTGCTGCTCCCAGGCTTGACAGTATTTTGAACCTGAGTGCTTTTGTAACTCTAAGTCTTTGCAGGGATTTTCATGTAAATAAATGTAAAAGATAAATCAGCTCTAACTTTGTAGTTCAACATCCAAAAAAAAATCAAAATAACAACTATTGACACACGTTATTACCTTAACACTCAAGAATCTATGCAAGCAGCATATTCAAGTGACTTTTAAAAATATTCCAAATATTAAGTTCTAGGAAATAACATGTTGTTTGTGCTTCAAATTTTTTTTTTTTGAAAAGTAACCTTAAACGGTTAGGTAGATCTCTAAGATTTAATTGTTTTGTCAGTCAAATAATTAGTTTTAACAATTTTATTATATAAATCTTCAATCAGAATGACTAAGAGTAGTGAATTTAGGCTAAAGTCTGACTCTGGATCAAGTAGATGGTGATAATAGGTTCTTATCTTTTTCTTATATACTAAAACTCTTCTTGTATGTAACAAAATGGCTATATTTTGAGACATGTTTATTCATTTTTAAATTTCAAAGAAAAAAATCTTTTTAAAAATATTTTATAAGTTAGTCAATGGACTTTACAGGGTATTTTATGTCTATAATAAAATTGAAAAGCAATATGCATTACCCACAAAATATACAATTGTCAAACCATATTTGTGGTTGTTGTTAGGTGCCATTGAGTTGGATCCAACTCATAGTGACCTTGAGGCTAGGAGGTGGCTCAGTAAAGTGCTGCTTTGCATTCTCTGAGGCCCTGGGTTCCATCAACAGCAATGCAAAAAGTGGGAGAAGGACATGACAATCCACTCCTGAAGCAATCCTGAAACAGTCATTGAAAATCCTATGAAAAGCAAAGAAATACTGATATAGGGCTGGGCATGGCAGAGTGTAAGAAAGTGTTTCATTCAGTTGGACACAGGGTCTCTATAAGTTGGACCTGAATCCACCTAACAACAACAAGGTAGGAACCCTATGTATGACAGAATGAAATACTACACAGCTCAGCGCCATGTACACAATTTTTTTTTTATGTTTGAGTCCAATGTTGCAGCCATTATGTTTCTTCTCACTTTGAGGCATGCCACAACAGCAAAAGGAGGTTTGAGGGGCTTTGGTCCATTCTCATCATTAAGGTCCACTCTACTTTGAGGAGGCTACTCTTTTTCAGTCATCTTTTCAATGCCTTCCAGCCTGGGTAGTTTATCTTCTGGCACTCTATTGGACAGTTCTCTGCCATGAACCACTTCTCTGCTATTCACTGGTTTTTTTATGGCTAATTCCTTCAGGTTTGGGCTGCCATGTCCTTCTCTCTAGTCTGTCTTATTCTGGAAACTCAGGTGAAACCTGTCTACCATGGGTGGTCCTGCTGGTATCTGAAATACTGGTACCAAAGCATTCAGCATCACAGCAACAAGCATGTCCCCAGAGCATGACAAGCTGACAGACACATAGGAGAAACTATACTTAGCTATAACAAATTTTAAAGCGTCTAAGCTCTTCCAACCCATCACATTAAACATTTAAAACATGAAATGTCAAAAATGGAGCAATTACATTTCACCCTCTTAAAACAATATATAGAAAATCTCTGAAACAACGATAAGGAATTTATTTTAAACAAAGGGCTTCCAATGAATGAATAAATCTAGATCTTTTCCATATTGAGATATGCAAAATGATTGACTTGATTTTCTTGTCAATATAATTTCCTCTTATGCATTTATAGTATGTAAGTTATTCAAGTAGGAAAATACTTGAAAAAATCTTTCATTCATAAAATATATAGTGAGTGATATTCTAGTAGAGTTATGTATTCAAAAACACATAAAAAGAAAAAAGTAAAATAAATCCTGGCCTAATGGATCTTGAATTTTAGATAAGAGAGTAGATGCACATCAATGAGTGCAGTATGAAACTTTATAAAGGGTGCATTAGGGCACAAAGGAAAGGTGATTATAAAAGAATCCCCAGGGAAGTTGTACTTCAACACAAGTCTCTAAAGATTCATCCACTGAGTCACTTAGACACAGGATTTAGTTTGAAAATCAGTCTATAAATACCAAGTTCCAGATAGTAGAACTGTCCTGTAAGAACTCTAAATTGCCATATACAGATTTGTTATTCAGTCCTGTGCCATTGTCTATTAATTATTCACTAGTCATTTCTTCTCTGTGATTGTAACATTATAGTTCATACCTTTTCTGTACAAGTTATTAAAAAAAAGACTTCACTTATTTATTTCATGAAGTCTTTGCATAGATTTTTCTCATGACTTGATTTATATCTTATCTCCTGGTTGTTTGCTTAAAAAATGGAACATGGATATTATTGGGCAACTGTTATTTAAGTCCAGTGCTGTTAAATACTGCATGCTGGCACTCCACTGTAGGCATTCTCTGAGGTGGTAGTGGGTAATAAAAAGAGGTTTTATACTTAGTAAGGGGTGTAAAACGTACAGGGAAGAAATGCCTTCTAGACTGAGATGGCTCAGGAGCAAAGGCACAAGAAAACAGATTTCTAGAAAGGCCTTTGTAGACAGGGACATGTGCCTCAAAAAAGGGAAACACTATTGTCTCCCACTATATAAAATTCAGTCAACAGAGTATAGTCTGCAAATGACCTAGCACTTTGGAAAACATTGTCCAGAAGGAAGGGCCCATTCAGAACTCTCTGACTCTAATCTCTTACCACGTGGTTTGTTCTAGCCTTTTCTCCTTGCCTATTTATTATGTGTTTCTCTAACCGTGAGAAGCTTGGATCCCACTGGATACAATTTATTTACTTACTTGTTCAACTAGACAAAGACAGTAGTTTAAGAATTGCTAAACTCCCCCTCTATGAGAAACAATTTTTCTCAGAAAACTGTAGTGGTTATGTATCATTCTTTTAGTACCTACCTTACTATAACTAACCAAAATGCTACTTTCCAGAGTTACTTATGGGGAGTTCCATTTCTTTCCACTTCATATAGCAAGGTTATGCAATACATTTCCAGAGAAGCTGGATTTGTTTATGACAATGTGCATTCTGTGATTGGAACCTCTAAAATCACACATGATTTTGTTTTTAATTTGTATGAAGTAAAGTTCACTTTGTTATGTTGAGTTCTGTTGATTTTTTCTAATGTTATCTACCACCACAGTACTACTGAAGACAATTTCATCATCTTAAAATTTTTCTTATATTTTTCATTAAAAATAATTATATTCTCAGTTTTCCTGGGAAAAACACTGATCTTTCTGTCTTGAAATCTAGTTCTTTCTTTTCCTGACTAGTATGTAAATACAATCAGTCAATATGCACCTTCTGTGCATGCCTTCTTTCACATGGCAAAAACTATAAAAGATTCATCAATATTATATTAATAGTTTGTTTTTAATTGCTGAGTCATAAACCACTGTATGGTTTTACTAGAATTTATTTTATCTGTTCACCTGTATAAAATATTGTTGGTGATCATTTGGGGGACCCAAAGAAAGACCTAGAGGGGGCCTGGGTGGAGATTTGTCTGACCAAGGTAGAGGCCTGAACCTTATCCAGGTTTTACCCTATTCTTACGCATCCCACTCGTAACCCGGGACCATAGTGATGGGAGTCCCAGAAAGACTTCTAGGGACAGAGGCTTGTCCAGCCTGCCTGGAGGACTAACATCTATCCTCCGGGGCCAGCAACCTTTGTCCCATATCCTGGTATTCCACTCCTCCCCATCCCATCAAGTGATCCAAGATGGCCCCCAAACAGACTAGCTCCTGTGTGACCTCTTTCAATCTGATTGGCTGCCCAGAGCCACCCAAATGGTCAGAAAAGGAAGCTCAGTGATTGGCCTGGCCTGCGCCTAACCCACTTATCAAAATTTTTCTTTTCCAAATCCCTAGTTACATAACTGTCACACCTGCTACAAGCCGCTCCCTGATTGGCTATTTCTGGGTCCACACCCCCTTCATGTAAGCTATATAAGCCATCAGTGAAACTACTAGCTTTCCTTTTGTCCCTTATGTTCTTGATCCTCCCTTGTTCACCTGCTCTCTGAGCCTTTCAAACTGGACCCACACACCCTATTCCTGAGATCTGCAACCTCCAGCACTACCAGTGAAGACATCTGAGGACTACAAGCAAGACTTTATGTCAAGCCCAGGGCCTCCAAAGAGGCAAAGGCTCCAAGCAAGACATGAAGAGCTCTCTGCTTTTCTTCCCTCACCTTGGGAAGTAGGAGAGCAGAGAAGGTGAACAGCAAGAGGCAACAGGAGACACACCATGGGACACTTTCACTGAGCGTCATTGTGCTGCACCCCCTTTTGTTCACCTTGGTAGGTGTAGTTAAATAAATTCTGTTCCTGTTTGCAAGAAGGCTCCCAAAGTCCTTCTTTGATGCCACTGAATCTTGCCTATTTCCAAGGGTCCCCAAGTACCTGTGTTGAGGCAAGCTCCATTACCTTGCTGGGCTCGAGAGAACCCCAACAAAATATGCCAGTTTCCATTTTTTAGTGAATAAGAATAAAGTTAAAATGTACATTATAAACATTTGCATATAAGTGTGTATGTGAACAAGTGTCTTCTAAGTAACTTAAAGACTGGTATATATGGTAAGCATATGTTGCATGCATAAGAAACTGCCAAATTATTTTCTAAAGTTGCTTTACCACTGTATTCTCATCATCAGAGATGACAAGTTGGGTTGTTCTGCCTCCTCAAGTCATTCAGTATTGTTGTTAGGTGCCCTCAACTCTGTGTCTGACTCATAGTGGCCTCATGTACAACAGGTGAAACACTATTGTTAGTGCTTCTCTGCTATTCATAGGGTTTTCAATGGTTGATTGATTTGGGGGAGTGGGTTGCTGGGTCCTTCTCCCAAGCCTACAGTATCTGGTGTTGCTAGGTGGTCTCCCATCACAGTACTAACTAGGCCCCATCCTGCTTAGCTTCCTAGATCTGAGGAGATCTGATACCACAGTGCTATGGCTGCAGGCATTCATTATTATTACCATGTATTTTCAATTCTAATCACACTATTTCAAAACTTTTAGAGAGCTACAAAATCAAATGTGGATTAGACTCACATGAGAATTGGATTCATGCGAGAGCTCTGCAGAGTTCTTTCCTTCACAAATCCAATCTGCATATGATTTTGGTATTTCCTTTTATATTAATTCTAGGCAAACTAATAGGTGTATAGTGGTCATTATGGAGTACTAAGATCAATTCTTGTTAAAAAGTTTTTGAATATTTCTCAATTCATAGAAAAAATAAAATCAATATGCCTTAGTACTTTATTTACTTAAATTGCTTATATTTTACTGTGTATGTCATAATATTTACTATTTATTTATTTACAAATATTATATGCATTTTTGGCCTGCAGCTATAACCCTGTGGCATCCGATCCCGTCAGATCTCGGAAGCTAAGCAGGGTCGGGCCTGGTTATTACCTGGATGGGAGATCGCCTGGGAACACAGAAGCTGTAGGCTTGGGAGAAGGACCTGGTAACCCCCTCCCAAAAATCAATCTGCCATTGAAAACCCTATTAACAGCAGAGAAGCACTGACAATAGTGTTTCCCCTGTTGTAAGAGGGTCGCTATGAGTCATTTACCGACTCGACGGCACCTAACAACAACAACAACAACATGTCGTAATATTTCCTATTTATTTATTTACAAATATTATATGCATTTCTAGTGTATTATGTCTTGGTTGCCTGCAGCCGTACCACTGTGGTGTCTAATCCTAGAATGTCTCGGAAACTAAGCAGGATAAGGTCTGGTTATACTTAAATGCGACACTGCCTGGGCATCCTGGGTGCAATAGGCTTAGAAGGACCTGGCAGCTCACTCCATAAACAATCAACCATTGAAAACCTTATGAATAGCAGACAGGCACTGACATAGTATCAGGCATGGCACAGTGTTGGGTAGTCTTTCCTCTGTCTATATGGGGTCACTATGAGTTGGTCACAACTTGACTGCACCTAAATACAACATACAATATGATTTTTGAACCATTTTATAAAAAGTTTTAATTATGGTATATTATTCTTAAATATTGCAGTTTGTATTTTCCATGAAGAATTTTATTCTTCATAGTCAAAATTAACACCATTGACCAGGGCTAAGAGCAATGCATTGTGCTCTTGAAAACTGAGAAGTCATATTTTCCATTTTTATAAAAATATGGTTGGACATTTAGCTATGATGAAGATATGTATATATGTATTTTTTTCCCTTTAAGGTAGATTGAGCTTCCGCATGTGAGCAAGAACATGCAGGAAAATACAGTTGACCCAATTGATGTGGGAAGGGACTACTAGGAGGGAATGGTTAATGGAAAAATGGGGAGGAACAGAGAGAAACATATAGAGGGGAAAGGAGGGAGCAAAAAACCCACAAGATACAGAATGCAACTCTATGAAAATACAAAAAAGGGAAACAAAAAACAGTGTCTAACCCCTGGTTACATACACAACCATTTTAGGTTAATTAAAATTCTTACTTAAAAATATAAAAATAAATAAAGTGGCATATCTATACAATAGGATATTATTCAGCAGTAAAGAAGTATGAAATTATGTCATATGCAGCAAAATGGATGGAACTGGTTATCATTATCTAAAATGAAATAACCCAGACTCAAAAAGACAAACATCAAATGATACATATACATGATGGAATACTACTCATCAATCAAAAAAAAATGAAATGTCATTTGCAGCAAAATGGATGGAATTGGAGAAAATTATCTTAAGTGAACAAACACAACCCTAAAAAGAGAAATACCACATGTTCTCACTCATATTTGGCAGCTGTATCAAATTTAAAAGAAGGAAAAAATCCTATACATAAATTGGAACATAATAAAAAGCTCATGTAAACTTAATGGAGAAGGGACAATTTAAAGAGTGGAAGGGAGGGAGGGATCTAGCAAAAGGAAGCGATGATAGGAGAAGATAGGAGGAGGAAGAGAAACAAGGGGGAGTGAGAAATGAGAGAGAGGGCAACCTCAAAGTAAAGAGCCCAACTTTAATAGTTCAGGAAATAATTATAATAATACCAATAATACCAAAGGATGGGAATAATGCAAATGGGCTAGATCATTCGTGTAATACTGCTGACAGTGTAAAAAGATAGATCAGTACAGAAAAAGTTTGGACTTAAATCATAATTGGGATGCAAGGGTATAGAAAAATATTTCCACAAAAAGACATGCTAGTAGAAGAGAGGCCATTGGTGGCAGGGGGTAGGAGAAAGGGGGGAGGGCCACAAGAGGGTAAGGGGGAAGTTATCTGTGCAATGTAGAATGAAACACATATATGGAAATATAATGTATTTAGGACAATGGACATGGACAATGAAATGCATGTCACAACGAAACACATTAAGTTGTACATTTAAAATTTCCAATAAAAATATGTAATATATATAATTATACACAAGCAAACACATATATACGTATATATACATATATATGAATGTGTATATACAAATGTACATACTTGAGATTGGAAAATATAAGGGAACCCAACACAAAGGGGAAGAAGACCAGGGGGAGGGGAAAGGTGATGGGAAAGATGGGGGAAGGAGAGAGAATAATCATGGGGTAAAAAGGGAGAGAACAAGCACACAATACAAGTTGTAATCTATGAAAATCTTGTGGTCAATCCCACTGTAATGTATGCAATTTAAAAAAAAAATTCTTAGTGTAGCTCATAAATGTCTACAATTATTGATACATGCAAATCTAAGTTTTTGTATACTGTTTAAAGAGATGAAAATGTTAACAACTCAGTTTTAATAATTATATACTACACATATGAGCTGAATTATCCCTCTAGACTTCATAAATAAGTATAATAAAATATTTTTAAAAGTTAAAAAATATTGTGAAGAAAGTAGATTTTAAATCCTGAGATAATAATTTTGTAAAATGCCCTTAAAGTTTGGCTTATCTCATGTCTTTAATGTGAATTCAGGTTTTATGTACCTTTGGAAGAAGTAAAATACATACATATTTTTTACTTTGAGACAGTGTTTCACTAAATTGGACAGTTTGCCTCTGACCTGGAACTTTCAATTCTTCTGCCTCAACCTCCTGAGTCACTGGATTTACATGCACGTATCATGGTATGAAGCTTACTTCTTATTTATGAATCTTTAAGCCACTAGCTTTAATAACTATTGATAGTATTCTAGCTCCACCATTATTTTCATGTATTTGTTGATTTTTAGCTATGAAAAGGGGCTTTTCATTTATGCTTCTCCAAGTACATATATATTTTTCAATTTATTTTATATTTACATGAGTTAATTAATCTGCTAAGGGTGTCACTGAGTGGTACAGCTGGAGTATTGTGTGAGGAAAGTAGTGGTTCAATCGCTAGTACATAAAGTAAGATAGGAAGAAAGGTAGGAAGGAAGGAAGGGGGAAGGAAAGAAGGAAGACAAAGAAGAAAGAAAGAAAGAGGGAAAGAAAGAAAGGAAAGGAAAGGAAGAAGGAAGGAAAGGAAGAAGAGAGGAAGGAATGAAGGAAGAGAGAAATAGAAAAAGAAAGAAAAAGAGAAAGATCAAACCAAAATACTGACAAGAAGTAATTGGGTCATAAATTATGCTTTTTTCAATGAATTATTCTTAGTCAAATTCATTATTTATTTTATGGCTCAAATATTTCAAATTTAGCCAGTTGACACCCTTTCAAGATACCCTTGTGACTGATAAACACTCATTTTTCCTTGCATACTTCCTTGAATTATAAAATGATTTTTTTTTAAACTGGGTTTTGAACACAGGTTAAGTGATTGCTCTACTACTGAGCTTCCCCATAGCTACCTTTTAAATTTTGAGAAAGGGTCTTTTTAAAGTTTTTATGTTGCCTTTAGCCTTGAACATGTAATCCTCTGGCCTTACCTCCCAAATCACTGGGACTACAGGCGTGTGACAAGGAGCCTGGCTGTGAACAGATATTTAAGGTTTATTTTATACCTTCTCTGCTCTAAGTCTGGAATTTATCTTTCTTCTCAAAACCCAATACTCCACTAAATAGAGAGAAATATTTAGAAAAGAATTATAGGTTATATGGAGTGGTCACTTGTCAATGGACAGAGCTAGGCAATATGTGCGCATTTGTATATATGCATATAAACTGTATATTCATGTGCCTATAAATTTGTATATTGAGATAGCTATAGACACAGATATACAGGGAAACATACTTTGTTATATATATAAATACAAATATATATATATATATATATATATATATATATATATATGCAGACATATCTTTTGTATGTGACACATCACATATCTATACAATTCCACCTAATCATCCAATAGTACCAGGTACATACTAGTATTATAAAAACATCCATGTACACTTACACATACATAAAATGTATGCTTCTATGTTTATCTATTAAAAATTCATGAGTAAATACTCCTACCTTCACTTTATAGCTAATACCTCAGGTTGCCATTTCATTCTCCGTTCAGCATTTATAATTTGCTTTTCTAACAGTGATAAATCTACAGAATCCTCAATATAGTCCTAATTTGCTTGAGGATATAATATGCTGGCCAAACTTTAGAATTGCTAACCCAAAGTACTGCAGAAAGCAAAACTAATGAAAAATCAGTTTAAAGTCCTGTTTTAGCTAAAATTTGTGTTGTTGTTGTTGTTGTTGTTGTTGTTGTTGTTGTTGTTGTTAGGTACCATCCAGTAGGCATCTGACTCATAGTGACCCTACATACAACAGGCAAAACACTATTGTCAGTGCTTCTCTCTATTCATAGGGATATCCATGGCTGATTGAAATTTGGGAGCAAGTTGCTGGCTCCGTCTCCCAAGCCTACAGTATCTAGTGTTCCCAGGTGGTCTCCCATCCAAGTCCTAACCAGGTCAGACCCAGCTTAGCTTCTGAGATCTGAAGGGACTGGATGTCACAGTGGTAGGCTGCAAGCTCAGCTAAAACTTACATATAATAAATGTATGAATACTAAGGCTGCATCAGATGGGTTTTGACAAATGCATACTCTTTTAAAACCTACACTCATTTAAGATATAGAACTTTGGCACAATCTCAGGAAATTCCTTCATCACCCTTCCTGATCAACCCTGTCCCTGGAACTAACCAGTTTCTGATTCTTCTTTCATTTGAAAAATAAGTAGAATACTTTAACAATTTCTCCTTTTTGTTCTTCTTCCTTTTTTCAGCCTAGTATTTAACAGATTCTTAGTTTAAGTAGTTTGATCCTTCTTAGCACATAGTAATTGTCCATTTTATGTACATATGGTTAGTGTTTATTTTCATATTGATACACATTTGGTTAGGTTCCGGATTTGAGTTAAAATGAACAAGACTGTTATAAATATTCTTGCCAATATCTATTTACAGATGAATATATAGAAAATTGATATCTACTCATCTCTCAACAATGTATGAGAATTCTAGCTACTCCATATTTTCAACTTCTTTTTTTAAATTTTAGGCACTTTGAGGATTATCTAACTCTGACTTTATTTTGCATTTTTTGGATGATTAATGATAGTAAGAATTTCTTATTTGCTTACCTTCTTTTGTGATTGTTAATTATTGGCATTTTCAAAATATTTGTAGTACTTCTATTGGGAATTTACCCAAAGGGAGATCGGTCATCATACCACAGAGACACCTGCATCTCCATGTTCAATGCTGCACTTTTCACAATTGCAAGGATATGGAATCAAACAATGTGCCCTTCAACAGAAGAATGGATAAAAAATTATAGTATATATACACAATGGAATATTACTTAGCAATCAAGAAAAATGAAATAAGGTCATTCGCAGCAAAATGGATGGAATTAGAGAAAATTATTTTAAGTGAATGAACACAAGCTCAGAAAGAAAAACACCACATGTTCTCACTCATATGTGGGAGCTGAATCAAAATTATAAGAAGGAAAAATCCTATTCAAAGGTCGGATCAAAATAAAAGGGGGGGAAAAAAGCTAAGAATGGTGTCAATATAAATGGTCTAGAAAATGCATGCAATTGTTCTAACAAGAAAAAAAGACCACTACAGGAAAAGTTTCTATCTTAAGCAGAACTGGAACCCAATGACATATAGAAAAATATTACCAAGTAAAAGATAGAGAAGACTTAGATGAGGAAGGGGGAGGGGAGCAAGCATAGGGGAGAGTAAAGGAGAACCTATATGAATAATGTACATCAAAATGCATATGTGGAAATGTCACAATTAAAAGCATGTCAGAATGAAT